>PVIU01001804.1:0-195265 GCA_004026605.1 Ondatra zibethicus
AGCAAAGAGTTCAAAGAGTTCCCCACCCCCCTTTGAATGATGAAAGCACCAACTGTAGACATTTTGAGTTATGGAAAATTGTATTAGGTGTGTTTAACACCAGCGAGCCTGGCAATTTAGCAAAAGCCTACTTTATGTCCCTCATAAAATTTCATCACAAAAGCATAATTGTATTTACTAGCAATGAAGTTTATTCAGGAGATCTGCTCACACTGTTAGACCCCATATCCTGATGGGGCCGGTGCTGAAATGAGTGAGCCCAGTGGAGAAGCTGGAGGACTGAAGAGTGAAGAGCTTGAATAAAGAAGAGCAGGTTAAATCAATGAGAAATTAGGAATCCAGTCCCATCAGTTCATTGGGAGATCAGAGACTCATGTCTCGCCTGACGAGCAGCTCGTCCAACTGCGCCTAACACGCCTCAGACACAGTCACACTTACGAAAGGATTGTCTCAAAACATGCACATTTGAAGGAGAAATTGGATTTGAGAATGCTAAAAGGAGAGGGCCAGACAACCCATTCTAGCTGGCTGGCGGGGGTGAGGGCTGGGGTGGAACCCATTCTAGCTGGCTGTATATTAAGTTCCAGGAAACATTTTCCTAGAAAAAGTCAATCCCAAGAGCGAGGGAACGTCAGAACAAGCAGATAGGTTAGAAAGGCACAGAGGTGAAAAGAGCCAGAACCTATAATACAAAGTAAAGGTGGAAGACTGGGTGACACCCGGAGGTGAGCGGTGCGAAGGGGCGTCCTGGACAGTGTCTAGGTTTCTCTTGTGGGTACTTTCATTGCTGGTGGTTGTAGTAACTGGAACAGGCAATACAGAATGAAAACCCATAATATTTCTCACAAATACTCTACAATGGGAAGAAGAATAAATATCTTTTGCATCTTATGGATTGATTTGGAAATAGATTAATGAAATTAAACTCAGAGAGAAGCTTTGAACTCTTAAAGCCCAAATATACAAAGTACGTATTACTGGGAAGCCACAATTTTTCAAGCCTTTCCTCTCCTGGAAACAGATTTCTGCATGAGTCTGTAAGACATGTGAACTTGCCACGTTCTAGGCATCCAGAATCTATGATGCTCTATGAGGATCCCCAGAAGAAATTCTGATTCATAGAGAAGTCTGGGAGTAAGGGTAGGAGAATAGTCCTCTAATCCACTGTGGGTTACATCAGTGACTGGAGATCCTCGGTGAGCTCAGCCCCAACCTGACCCCATGGATGATGTAAGACATTTTTCTTGTAAGTCAATCCCCTTGGTTCCCACTTCATGAACAGGCTTCTCTTTATCACATTAAACCGGTAAAGACTTGGGACAGTAGAGCTGTCCAGATATTTATGTTTAATACAAAAATCTAGTGAAGCCCACAAAGGGAAAACTGCTCCAGAGGCAAGTTAATTAAAGGGAAAAAGATCAAATTTGAGCAATAGCTTTGTGCTTTGATGAGCAAGAAATGATGTCATCACAATGAGCAGCCTCTAGACACATTCTTCTGTGTGACATTTATAATGACTTTTATATTGACAGATGTCATTTTGAAAAAAATAAATGACATTTTCTACTGTATAGCTAAAGAATTCATTAAGAAAATGAAAGCTGAAAAGCATGTTTGACTTTCTAGGCTGTTGTCAGTCTAACTTGGTTAACATCCATCTTTGCTTACATCTTTCTGGAACATAAGGGTATATGTCTTTTAGAAAGAAAACTGGTATGATAGCTTTTTGTGGCTTTTGCCAAGTTATATTTGCGAAAGATATTTGTATTTTAGTCTCCTAAGACAATTATTTCCTGCCTCAAAGGATTCTGAAATGAAGTTCTGCAAATGCATGGGTATGTTAGTCTGTTTGTCTATCTGTCTGTCTCTCATCTATCTATCTATCTATCTATCTATCTATCTATCTATCTATCTATCTATCTATCTATCTATCCACCATCTATGTACCTATGATTGATTGAGCTATGTATCTTCATATCTATGTATTTATAATCTATCTATGTATCTATCATCTATTTATATATATTTATCATCTATATATATCTATCATCTACCTATGTATGTATGTATCTATCATCTATTTATATATATTTATCATCTATATATATCTATCATCTACCTATGTATGTATGTATCTATCATCTACCTATTATCTATTTATCTATCTATGCCAAGTATACTATAACTCTTATAAATACATATTTTGAAGATATTAATATGGCATAGCAATTCTAATTGGCAGGAACCTTTATGTGCAAAGAAGGAAAGAATGTAAAATACTGGTTCTCAAACACTATTTTTAAAAACTAGTTTTGAAGTGTGAAGTTTTCGGGGATACTGCAACAGACACATTTGGAGCTATTTCAAACAGATTTGAAAGTACTGCTCATCTCCAAGTGATTGGCAGAAGGTTTTGAACTACCTTTGGTACGCTGAATGCTTGATTAATTTCATACATTTGATACTTGTTCACTATTCATAAAATATGGTATTTCATCTTTTATTTTATAAAATATTTCAAAGAGTTTGTAAGATTTATTAAGGAAAATGAACCGTATTAAGGAATCAAAGACTAATCATGCATTAAGTGATAAGAGTTTAAATCTATAGGACAGATCACAGGGTGATGGTGTGTGTGTGTGTGTGTGTGTGTGTGAGTGAGTGTGTGGTTATGTCAAAGGCTGAATGCAAAAGCAAGGTGAACACTAAGGAGAAAATGTGAATGATTCAGGCAATAGCGTATTACTTACTACCTAGGAAAGAAGATATATCTAAACACCTGTCCTTATCTGTGATGGAGTATGCCCCAATGACAGCTATCTTTATGATAAAACAAATCAATCACTTTAAGTATGGCTTTAAGATAAGATATGACACGAAGGAGGACCTTATTTTGCAACATGAGCACTTTGTGTTCTCCAGTATCACTAAAAACAAGCTCAGGAACTTTTCCATCCTAGACAAAATTGTTACAAGTAGCAGCCGCCCATCACCCATCTCTTCCATTTAACCACACATTTATTCATTCATTCATGCAGTGGTTATCCTTGGGGCAGAGGAAAACAAGAAAGTGATAAGAATTAGTGTAAAGAGATAGAGTAAAATGGCTTCAGTTCAAGGGCAGCTAAGGTGGACAACCACATCAAGGACGTGCTAGTACAAAGTGGGAATCATCTCAGTTGATTACGCTATTTATTACTTCATTGAGACGGATAGATGTGGCGCACAGGAGGAATTTCCCTATGGGAAGAAACGATTCTTTAGCTACTTTAGATGCTTAATACAGAGACAGAACACCTCTTGCTTTTTAAGACAAGCACAGTTAACAGAGTCAGTTTTGAAGCACAATGACTTTGTGGTTTGCAGCCTCCACGGTACTGGAAATTGTGAGACAGGATTGCAAGAGCCCAGCGATGCCACTGAAGCCACGCAGAGTAAGCAGTGCCTTACATGCTCTGTTCCTGAGCTTAGATTCCCTCTGAGTCACTTCCACACTTCCTCTGCTCTGCTGTCCTTCAGGGTGGGGATGCGTGGACCTCTGCATATTATCTGTAAATACTTCTGTATAACCTGGATTCTGGATGGTTTAGCCTGTGTGGAACACTGGTTGGGAGGATGTTTATCCTCTTTTCTCTGTGTGCCAAGTTGCTATTTTGGGAAAAGTCTCTTTCCTCTGGAGTTCCAGCTCCTACTGGCTAATTGTTCCAGGCACCCGGCTTCCTTCAGGCGAGCTGGCTCTGGACTCTGACACTACTCTATCTTCCTTCACTACATCTCCCTAGCCTATGGGAAGCATCATCATCTCTGCTGTGTGATATTATTTTAAGATGTATTACATTTGCTTATTCCGTGGAACATTTGTTTTAATGATACAAAGATGTGTTGCATTCTTTTACGTTGTAATTGTTTAACTCTGTGAAGCTGTATAACTTAGCCTGTCTAAAGCACTTGATTGGTCTAATAAAGAGCTGAACTGTCAATAGCAAGGCAGGAGAAGGGATAGGCAGCGCTGGAGGCAGAGAGAATAAATAGAAGGAGAAGAATAACAAAGGGAGGAGCAAAAAAAAAAGGAGAAGGAGGAGGACACCAGGTGCCAGCCACCCAGGTACACAACCAGCAATGGAGAGAAAAGGAAGAAAGGCATATAGAATAGAGAAAGGGAAAAGCCCAGGGACAAAAGGTAGACAGACTAAGCTAAAAAAAGCTGTCTGGAAACAAGCCAAGCTAAGGTAAGGCATTTATAAGTAAAACTAAGCCTCTCTGTGATTATTTGAGAGCCGGGTGGTGTGCCCTCCCAAAAGGGCAAAGAGTAAAAAACAACCAACAACCCATTCCCCACTCTTGTTATCGTTGGGTAGCCCTTCTGTCCCTTTAAAAAAATTTTCTTCACTTATTTTATGTATATAAGTACTCTGTCTGCATGTATGACCTTATGCCGGAAGAGGGCATCAGATTCCACTACAGATGATTGTTGAACCACCCACCATGTGGTTGCTGGGAATTGAATTTAGGACTTCTGAAAGAACAGACAGTGTTCTTAACCTCTGAGCCAGCTCTCCAGTTCCCGTTTTGGGTTTTTGACCTTCTCTATCTAAGACTCCTATTCCCCATGCCTACGTTTATTTCTTGTAAATAATTTTTCAACCATTCGAAGCTGCTGAAATTTGACTCTTTTGGACTTTGAAAAATGCCAAATGAACGCTTGAAAATGTTTCATTTGTCTGGTTATGTTCTGACTGTTATGGGTCAACTAGAAAGGGACTTTCAAACGCTGGCCCAGGCATAGGAATGATGGTGGGCTAGGTCTCAGAGCTGGGCTAGTGAGCAAGCCAAGAGACACAGGCAGAACCACCTGCCAAGGCAGGCAGTATACTCAGGTCGCCAGCGTTTTCCAGGTGGGGTAAGAGTAGACTACAGCCTTCAGTAGTTTGATTGAAGTCATTAAAGAAGAGAAAAGAGAACGTCATGGAAACTAATTTTATCTCAGTGAATACATGAAAAATTAATACCTTTCTCACCTAAAATAGTGTTTTAGTGACTTATAGTGATGACTTTGCCATCTTCATGAATGCAACTCGCAGTGTCAAGGGACAGTTTACCTTATCAATTCCTTATTAAGCATCAAGTCTCCACTTAGAGAGGACAGATTTTTGGGATCATGACTCAGTTCTGTTTCTATGGAGCCAGATTATATCCTGAAGCTATACAGAAAATGTGCGCTCCTGTAGACACTTAACAAAATATCTTTCCACACTTTGAACCCAAAATAAAAAGTTAATAAAATCTGCACAGTAAGAAAATGACTATATTTGAAGCCCCACGATGCCCAATCTGTTTGCTTTCATGGCAACCATCATAAACCTGCCTGCAGGCCCTCGCGGGCCAGAAGCTGAGGGCAGATTGGAAATGACTGTTGCTACTACAGCAGGACCAGGGAACAAACAACAGGATATCTGTACCTACAATTTGGCTAGTTCTATATCATAAATTCTTTGTACTGATTCTATTTATTTTGAAATACCACATTTAAATATTATCTTCTTTTTTGAATAATTGCATGACACCCCTTTCACTCCCAGCCTGCTAACTCAGCTCTGCCTCTGGGTGCTTCATACCACACACAGTCAGAAGGTATGCTGTGATTTGGGGAGGACAAATGTCAAGAAAAAGAGATGGACAAATCTTTACAGAAAGATTCTAGGGTGTTGAAAAAGACCTTCCTGTAGATTTTATTATATAATGAAGTCTGATAGAAAATTCTAGGTTTACCCAATTCTGGGCAAATGGGCCTAGAGCTGATGAGGTTACTCAAGCCTCAGACCCAGCTTGGGTTCTCGATAAAGAGGCCTCATGGCAGATCATGAGTTTGTAAAGAAAGGTTTAGGAAAATGGGCTTTAAGTACAGGGGATCAATGGCATAAGACAACCTGTCCTTACCAAGTAGAGGAGTTACCAACAATGAGGGATGAAACACGCCATTACAAGGACATGACTGAAAAATGCATAAAATATCAAGGGGGGTATCTTGCCTAACATATGCCTCAAAGGAGCAAGTAGGAAAAGTTAAAAGCGAGGACAGAAAATGAGACTTCCCAGGGGAAAATGAACTGGGAAACATAATAGTTTATGTTATGAAGGCTACAAACTTAAAAATCAAACAAGCAACAATGGGAAATAGGAGATCTATTTTTCATATGTAACAAAATAATAGGAGATATACATTTTATATTTAATGAGCAGTGGTCAAATTATTCCATAAATAAAACATATAACATACAACTAAATCTCAGGAAAGTGCTTCAGTGGGGGAATTAACGTGATCATGGCTGTTGAAGCCTCCATTCCCCATGATGCCAATAAAGACGGAGGGTCTGGGGCAGTGCTGCTGTCTAGCTCCCCTTGGTCAGTCCTAAGGAACTCTTTTCCCAGCAAGGAAGTGATGCCACTAGGGATGGCCTTATAGGACCAGATTGACCTGGGATGAAATACAGACAAGCCCTACCAAAGGTCTCCCACCTTCTTCATCTTGTCATCTCCCGGGGAGACGATGAGGGCCTTTAGACTTCAGCTTGATACTCAAGTCTTATTGCTTAACTGCTTTCTCTCTCACTTCCCTGAGAAGCCACTTGGATAGCCTCCTAGAGCAACTCTGGACTCACCAGTATGGTTTATGAGAGAATTATCAAGTCAGAGGTCTATGGAGTAGCAGCAGCTAGTTTTGTCCAGGCTGCATTGTGAATGGACTTCCACTAATGAGTTCTGACTTTCCTCCATGACTGAGTGTGTTTTCTCCCATACTTGGGAGTTTTCAGAGGAAATGTTCTTTGAAGTTGGTTCTCACAGGGAGATTATCAAATCACAGCCAAGTCATAGCTTCCCTTCTAGGAAATTCCATTTCCAGCATGGATATATCCACAATCTTGGATGTCCTGCTCGTACTTGGCCTATTTAAGTTCCTTCCTTCCTTCCTTCCTTCCTCCCTCCCTCCCTCCCTCCCTTCCTTCTCTTTCCCTCCCCTCTCTTTCCCTTCCCTTTCTTTTTCTTTCCTGAGACAGGGTTTCTCTGTGTAACTGTCCTGGAACTTGCTTTGTAGAGCACGCTGGCCTCGAACTCACAGAGACTCACTTGCCTCTATCTCTTGAGTGCTGGAATTAAAGGCATGCACCGCCACGCTCAGGCCTTATTTCCAGTTTCTTTAGCATGTGTGATTTCTCTTCTGCTGCCCCCTCCTCTGCTTCTAACATATGTCCCACCACGAAAGATCCTTTGGGCTATTCTGTTTTTATTTTTGCTAGTTCACAATCTTTTCTTCTTCTTTCATCTACTTCCTACTTCCTTAAGCATTCTTTTTATTGGGGGGGGGTACTTGATCACAAGAGGAATCGTGTGCCATGACCTCTATCTAAATTTGGCACACTGAAGATGCTTAAAGGAAAATGGGAATATCCCTGAGTTCCTTTGTGCTGTGGGTCTGTCCTCCAAGTGCTGCAGCTATCAGGATCATAATCATAACAGCTGTGGCTACCCACTCGTGACCCTTATAAGACGGTGCCGGTCCACATTGTGCCCTCATAGCGATCTGAGGTTTTAGCCACTTCTTTCCACACCTTCCTCCACGCTCTGTGTCAGTGGCTTTCAACTTGTGGGTAGAGACCCCTGCATGTGTGGAGGCCTTGCAGACTCTTTCAGAGGGGTTGCCTGAAGACTTTCCAGAAAACACAAATATTTACATTATGATTCATAACAGTAGCAAAATTACAGTTATGAAGTAGCAATGAAATTAATTTGGCGGTTGGGGGTCACCACAACATGAGGAGCTGGGTTACAGGGTTGCGACATTAGGAAGGTTGAGCCCCATTGCCCTGTGTAATCCTGCTCCAGCTGCCTGTGGTTTGAGCAGGTGCTAGTGTGCAAGTGTGGCAGCTTAGCTAAAGGGTGGGCTTGGCTCCATTTATACATCATTAGGGAAGTCATCATCCATGCCAGGCTGAAGCTTTTTGGCAATATTTTTTTTGGGGGGAGGATCATTCCCACTTCACTGAGTGACCTTTCACCTATATTTTTGTAAGTAAGCCCAGTACATTCATTGGTTAACCAAGCTGGACTCTGGTGGAATGTTTACTTCAGTCTCTTGTTGATACACTATCGAAAGCAAATAGGTGTTTATTGATGATTAAAAAAATTAGTGCACCATTTTGAGATACCCCAGCTTTGAAAAACTGAAGAAATTTACAAAAAGAGCATATAAAAACGTGACAAATATACAACCGTACAGATCTTGCAATCTTTCACGGAAAGCCCCAGATCAGTGGGAAATGTGCCATCCTGCAGAATGATTGATTTTAAAAGCTTAAGAGCTAAATTTTCATGAATTCCAAATGTAGGTAGAGCTTGTGTGCTTATCACACATGCACATAAAACCTAACTCAGTAAGAGTGGAAATGTTAATTAGCTTGCTTAGAGTAACCAGCTGACTGTACTCACGTATGTTAAGAGCCATGCTTTGTACTTTAGATATATGTGTACTTCTTATTTAACCCTTTCCCAAAACCATGCTTATTCCAAACAAACCAACTTGTAGATACAATTGGTGGTATTTGCTTTTCTCTTTATAGATGCTTTCATTTGTTCTTTCATTCTATGAATGAAGCCTGGTGAGTTATGGGAAGGCTGACTTTGGCTGATATTTACCAAGCATTTCATTCAAGTCCTGTGGATTAGTACTTGTTTCAACACTTCAAAGAGGATAAAACAATAAATATACGGTGGATTCTGGCAACACAGATGACTTTCCAGCTGGCAATGGAGAGCGGCTCCTTTTCTGTGCCATTTTTGCCAACTGAGAAGAGGGAGGCAGTTGAATTTCAACTGGCTTGACTCAGTGTTCACAATGTGCTAAACGCTCTTAGATCAGTGAGATGCATTGAAAGACAAAGATCTCATTTTTTCTGACATTTACGTTTTGAAAGCCAGGTGGATGACATGACCCATGCATGGCTTTGGCAAAAGTGTATATGACATTTGCAGGAAGTTACTCAGTTGCCTGTGTATAATCTTTCTATAATTAATCACTGTGTATAACTTGTAATCTGTAAATGCTTACAGAAATGTGTTTTGCCTTTTTAAAACTTTAAAAAGAAAGGAAACCATTCATGGATTTTTTTTTGTCCATGTCCCTAAACCTGGCATAAAAGCTTTTGTTCTTCCGTTGTAGGACACTTGTCCTCATGGCAGTGCCACCTCTTTGAAGTCAACCATATTGTACGTGACCTTATGTAGTTTTCCACAACAGTCCCCAAAGCAATTTTGCTTTCCTATGTTCTCTGGTCTTAAACTTATTTTAAGTACATGGCTGGTATTTCACAGCCCAAACAAAAGGGGTAAAACAGAAAAAAAAAATACCTCCTTTCTCATCTAATCCTGATGTTTTATGGTGCAGATCATGCTAAGAGACTCAGGGCAGTAATCCTTGTAGATGTGAAGGTACGATGGTGGTCACTTGAGAATGGACAGGTGGGGAGCATGGGACTGCCCATGAAGTGCCACCTTTGTGGCTTGGCTTTCCTCTGGACAGCTTTCTATTTTCTCACCCTGATGAGAGCATACCTTTTGCCTCCTCTTAGCAAATGATTTTTTTTTAATCCCTAAATGTTGACACCTATCACCATTAATGACAAACACCATTAGCTATGACCAAGGTTGTTCCATCAGGCAAAGCCACTTTTTCCTCTCAGTAGATAAATTGTTGAATCTTTTGTTTGTTCTAATCCTGCCTTTACATCTTTTCTGCAATTGTGATGTACAAACCGTCCTCTGAGTCTTAATTGGCTATCTTGAGCTCATTCAAGACATAATGTGCTGATGAATTTCATGTATCATTTTGATTAGGCCACAGTAGCATACACAGATATTTGGACAAATACTCTAGATGTTTCTGTGAAGATGAAATTAGAGTTTAAATTGATGGACTTTTGAGAAAGACAATTTCTTTCCATCTACTCAGTTGAATCAACAAAAGGGAGATTGAGCTCCTTGGGGAATGGAATTCTGCCATTAGTGGGCAACAAGTGAAACTCATGTCTAGATTTCCATCTTGTCAGAGAATTTATTCTTCATCATAATCCATTAAATTTCAGCCCGGGGTGGGAAGAAATTTGTTGTCTCACCTTCTACATAGGTGACCAGATTCTCTGACTCACCCTTTTCCTTCCACCATTATTCAAACTTGCCTCTTGTTTATGCAAACTCTTTAAAAATCAAATATCTTACATCTTTCCTGTCCATGCTTCCAGCCTTATAAATCTGGGTTACAGTTTCAGGGCAAATGCCGGACAAGTTTCTCCACACTTCTTCATCTACCCACCACATGGAAGCCATCCTAGCTTTCCTAAGCCCCACTGTTACCACTCTCTACTTCCTAAAAATTCAAAGCAAACTCCCTTTTCTGCTTTAAGGTTGTATCTGATCTGAATTCTTCTTCATATGGTTATTTGTATTCTTCTCAAAAACTCCCTCAGTGCTTTGCATCCTTGCTCCTAGACTGGTTCTACCTGGCGGCTCCTCTCCGCCTCATCAGCGATGTCTGTCCTCATTTCCAGCACACTTCTGTGCATCCATCCTTTTCACTGTTTCTCCTTTCCCCCCCCTCCTCTCACCTAAGATACTCTGAACACACAGGCTCTGCCTGTATATGTCTTTACACCCCATTGATACAAATCTTACATTGTTCACTATTTCCTGTATGTTAGCCTTCAGTGAGGCAATGGGTGAAAAGCGCATTGTGTCCAGTTTAACCCAATCTTCCCTTTCACCCTTCTCTCTGCCCATTGATCAGCCAGTCTAAGTCTCTGGCATTATGATAATGAAGAGGGCTGTAGCATGAAGTTCTAGTTAGTGCCCAAATCTGGACCTTGGAAACATCACAGACATATGCAATGGTGTAATCTACTCTGTAGACAAGACTGAACTTTGTTAGATGGCCTGACAGTATACCTGACTACTTGGCAACATAGCAGAAATGCATTTCTTACAACATCAGAGGCTGTAAGTTCGTGGCATTGTGGAGTGTAATCAGTATCCAGGGAAAACATCCTGATTTGTGGAAGGATGGATGGATGGGAGGGGGGTGGGTGGGAAAGAGAGAGAAGAGATAAAAAGACAGAAACGGAGGGGGGGGATGATGAGAGAGACTGCTGACCTGTCTTTATAACCATATTACTTCTGGTTGTGGGAACATTTCCTAGGGACATGAACAAATAAATATCTAATCATTTCAGATAAGGTGTCCAAGTCTATCTTGGTGATTCTATGAGTTCAATTAGGATTATTTACTGGAGCCTGGGCATGGAAAAAAGAAATAGTCTGTCTCACCCTAGCAGCTGTTATATATTCTCACCACTTATATATTCTCAGGGAAGGATAAGCCCCTCCCTTTAGCATCAATTAACTGCCTATATGTTCTTGAGGAGGAGTGGAGTCTTGTGAGCACCCCCCCATAGGCTCATCTTATGCAGGTCTCCTGTGCGCAATCATAACTATGGAGAGCTCAAGAAGGCAATGGTCATGGCATACTCAGAACTAAGGATATAACACTCCCCAAAAGACTCTACCTCCAAATTGTCACCATGGAGATTTAATCTTCCAAGTATAAACTTTATTTGCCTGTAAATGTTCAGGCTATAGCAATAGTGATGTAGTTCCTTCAATATTTTCCCCATGTAATAACATGCCAATCTTTCTTCCTTAAACGTAAACCTTAAAATTCTTTCCAGTTGTTCAACATGAAGTAACTGTATAGCATACTTTTAAGTTAAAATTTCTGTTGAAGTTGTCATAATGGTTTAATTTCTGTGATGCATAAAAAAATTTATTTATGTAGAGTCACTTCCCTTGTCATGAGTCTGTTTACCAGCGACCATCTCAGCAGGGTTATTCTAAGTGTTCCAATACCTCTAAGTAGGAAAGAAAGCAGAGGCTCCCATGTGGAGGGCGTATGGAGAGCCTAATAAGGCCATACATGCCTCCTGCCTCATGTGCGGAGACCTTAGTAAGGTAGCAATGCATCTTCTTGTCTAGTGTGCGGAGAGGTGTCACATGCTGAGAGTGCATGGTGGCAGGACCCTGGTTGTCAGCTAGTGTTAGATGCAAATGAGACTCCTGCAGCATGTTAGCAGTTACTCCAGGAGACTAGAAGGCTAGATTGCAGATGTGAAACTAAAGGTTAAAAGACAGCAGACATGTAAAATTAAAATGGAAACAACAAAACAAGTCCCCCTGGACCGTAGAGCACAATGACTAAATAATTAGGGTATGTAGTTAGAGGCAGCCCTATGGCGCTGTAGATTTGCAGTAGTTTTGTAAGAGCCTGGTTTCTAGGAGTCTTTCTGCTCACTCATTCTACTTCTTGCAGTTAATGACTTTTCAGTCTTTGTCAAAAGATGTTAAATCAATCAAAAGCATTACTCAGAATGGGTACTTATCAATCTTTCTCTGTATGTAAATGTAAACCAATAAACTGGGCATGGAGGTGCATACCTGTAATTCCAACACTCAGGAAGCTGAGTCAAGAGAATAAAGATTAGCTTGGACCTTATAGATAGTGAGACTCTGCAACACAAACAAACAAACAATGTAAACCAACAAAATTGGATCGATGTGGCGATAATGATGGACTAGTATAGGCTGGAGTATTTCAGGATGTACTCAACTGAGACATGACTCAAAGGAGGTCGTGGGCATGCACTATATGGATGTCCATAGCGCATGGACAATGGGAAGGTCATAGAGTTGAGCAGTAACTGTTGTTTTAGGTTACTATTTACCACTAATAAGCCCAGAAATGGCAACCCATTCAGCTAGCCTGCCTTGTTGAGTCCATTCAAGGCCCAGAGCTCTCATAACTGTTTTATCTCATAAATATCACTCAAATCAATTCACTTTTCTCTCCTGCCTTTTATGCAAGTCCTAGACATCAAGATTGTTACCCTGGATGACTGTTAGGACTTTTTCAGTTGACTGTCTGCTTTTGCCCACTTCTGGCTCGTTCTCCTCACACAGTCATGCGGTATTTAAACGCAAATGTGATGTGTCAGCACTTTGCTTCAAACTCTTTAATGCCTCTGGACAGGGCTCTCAATGCTCTGTGTTTCCATACTTTCATCATTGGCTCACTAATTCTTTCTGATCCTCTGGCTCTCCTCGGTCTCTTTACTCTTTTCAATATGACACACACTTCTGCCTTCAGCTAGTCAGTTCCCACTGCCCCAGACACTGTCCACTACTCCTTTAGCCTAACTGCCACCTTTCTGTTATTTTACCTGAGTTTAAGCATTATTGTATTAGCAACCAATAGTGATGCAGGCTGATAATGAAGACTATAATAGATTTTATTACTTGTAAATTGTATGCAACTTATTATCACCATTTTTTTTTCTTTTGAAACAATGTCTCACTATGTGATGGAGACGATCAGGCAACTGGTAATCCTCCTGTCTCAGCCTTTGGTGTGCCAGCATTACAGGCATATGCCACCAAGCTTGGCTCTATAAAATTTTTATAATTAATTTTCCTATGCTTCCATATAGCACTTTTTGTTGTTGAGAACATTATGATTTATTAGCACACCAGTGCTCAGTTCCAGTGGTCCAGGATGACTTTCTGTCTTAGTTCCTATTATTCTCTGATTCACTTCCCCACCTACTCACCAAGTGTCCTGGGAGCAGTTCTGAAATAAACTCATTACAATGGAATTCTTGTCCCATGGTCTGTTTTCGGGGGAACCAAACTTTGAGTTATGGGTTCTATCTGCTCTTAAGTATGCAAATGAATACTTAATAAATGAATAAACATATACAACATCCCAGAAAGCTGCTACAAATTAAGCAAAATCATAAAGGTCTCTTTTGTTCCGTTAATGCACATTCGTGGCATACAGAGCCTCTGGAATTTACCTGTGAAGGACCAGTCTCCTAACCTGCATGGGATGGGGAAAAGGGTATTCTACAAAAAGAAAAAGAGAGAAATGGTGACATTAATGAGAGATGAAGTGTCTGAGAATTCCTGCAATCTGTTTGATGCATAGAATCATCTGAATGTGTGTGTGTGTGTGTGTGTGTGTGTGTGTGTGTATGTGTGTGAGTGGCTCTCCTGAAGGAGAGTCAATGTGGAAGAAAGAGAAAGGCTAAAGGCAGTGATCTCTAATAGCCTTTGTCCCTGAAGAAGCAGCAGAATTTTGTCCTAAAAATGTGGTCTCTGTTTAGCAAGGTTGGAAGGAGAGTGAACAGACCACTACTCTGCAGGAAAATGGGCCACAACTCGGAAAATAAATTAGGAGTAGTCATAGGCAGAATCTCAGGGAGTCTGGGCATGGCACTGTTGGTAGTTTGACTATTGGAAGTTTCTACAGAGGGTGTAGCTGCTTAGTTGAGATGGAGCACTCAGTCTACTTGCAGTGACTTCCTCCTTCCCTTTTCATGTCCACCCGCAGAGGAGACAAATCTACCGAAAGAAACATCTTATACAAAAGATGGTGAGGAATGATCCAGGAAGCCCAGACTGCTGACCTTCACCACTGGGGTACACGTGACAGGCGAGCAGAGTCAGAGAGGGAGACGAAGAGTATCAGCTCAGCAGAGGGCAGAGAGGCGCAATAAGAATTTTCATAGGAACAGCCAATTTGGGGCAGGCCATTACGTTTTCCACTGATTTTTCCCAGGATACTACTATTTCACTGATATCTAGGTCAAATCTAGAAGTGTGGTGTTTGGGAGTTAGAAGAACTGGGCACTGTGGAGATTGTATCCGGGGCGGGAGTGTAATTGCACATGTGAGCAGAACAGCAGTCCTTTACTTCCTTCAGATGCCATTTCTCTCACAGACCTCTATGAATCAGGCTTGTTAATTTCTTTATTTTTGGTGCTTCAGATCATGCCTATGGCCCTGTGCATGTTAAATATTAATTTTACCACCGAGTCACAGCCCCAGCTCTGTAAAATGTGTGATAGTCGACTCATTCAAGAAGACCATACTTTCTGATAGAGAAATTCAAAAATATTGACCTCAGTGGCCTAAAGTTCCGCTGAATCTTCTTATGAAAGTTTCAAACCTTCCTATTGTCCTCTCATTTTAAAGTAGAGCAAGCTAAGAGGCGCCCTTGCCTGGCCTTTCTGATGGAGCGTCATGATATGTGAATATTTTTCTTTTCTTTTTGACTGGGAAAGTGGCTTATTGCAAATTTCATGCTTTTCATTCACCTTCATCAGCATGGGTGTTGTTAAATCGCACGAGATGGAGCTGGTCAGTGGTCTTCAACATTCGCATTTGCACAAAAGCGTTTACCAGTAAGGAATGTTGTTCAGTCCATGAGAGGGTCTGTGGCCTCGCAAGAGGACTGGCAAAAAGAAGGACTGTCCTTCAGGAGGTGACTGAGACTAACAATGACAGCTTCAATAAGGACAACAACAACGAAGGGTCATGAAGCCACAGTTCTGTGCGAGACACTCCTTTGTCCGGGAGTCTATAGAAAAGGAGCAAGAACACATCCTTTCGCTCTATGAATTCAGTCTGGGACAGATCCCAGAAATGTACCTCAATCACTTCAACACTATGTCTGAGGGATGAACATGTGACTTTTTGTCAAGCAACCAGGGAGCAAGTGATTTCTATGAACACTCTTCAAGGAACAGCTGTAGGCAGCGCATCTGAGTCCCCATATTAGGGGACAGACTGCAGGTTATCAGGCTAGGAGAACGGGATGTTATAGGCAGAAAGGGCAAACTCAGGACAACGGGTGGCATTTTTAGTGGTGGTGAGGTCAGAACGAGGGACAGAATACTGTTTCTCAGTTCAGAGATTTCTCTTTGAGACTCTTGGTAGAGACGATTGTTTTTATGATGGGTGTGAGCCTTGGTTTTGCTCAGAGCAAGCTCTAATTTTTGTGTCTTTCTTTTTTGTTCTCTTCCATGTGTTTCTATGAGTAGGCAGGTTGGGCATCCTTTTACCAGGAAGGTTTCCCTTTCTCCTTAAGTGTTGTCATTGCTATTCCCAGCTTGGCTGGTGATGAATGTACATGGATTTGTCCTTAATTGGCAACATAAGAATATTTGCACACTGGGCTCATGTCAGCAAATATAGTTCTTCTTACTCAATATTAATCAAATGCCCAGTTATGAGATATAATTTTACTTACAGATCATTGACTGAAAGCCAGGCGGTGCACTCTCTCCTCTAGTCCTTCTGAGATCAGTCACTGAGTTATGCAGACTGTCAGAATATCTCCCTCTATCTTGCTGTAATGAAGTAGGCTTGGCACTCATTGCAGATCCCCAGCCCAGGCCATAAGGGGAACACCTGAGGCCCGTCTTACATGCTGGGGAGGTTGATGAAGATAGGACACGGTTCACAAGATCCAGACTGTCTCTTTGATGAGGACTCTCAGGAGAAGACAGTTTCAGTGCTGTAAGTGTGCAGATCCAAATGACGTGATGGATTATGTTTTTCCTCTTGCACAGCTTGCTCAGAAACTTGGTGTCAAATCTATGAACCACCTCAGGCAAATTTGGAGAACTTTATGATGTCCATTTTTTGCTTTGTTTTAGAAAGTGTATCATACACCCCAAACTTCCATATCCAGTTATATTACGTGTTGGAGAGCAAACCCAGAGCTTCGTGCATGCCAGACAAGCCCTTTACCCACTAAGCCATATTTCAGACAAACACGATTTCTATTTTAATATGATTTTGTCTACAGTCATCTGACTTCCTTAAACAGTTATTGAGATTAAGCTCAATATAAATCAACATAAAGTCAAGCGTTTAACATGAATATTCAGTGGTGTGTAACACATTCACAGTGTACACTTAGTTTCAATGCTTTACCACCTCAGCAAAAGTGTTGATTTTTCATTTTTTTCCTTTTTACTCTTTCAAATAAAACCTGATTGTATTGTGCATGTTTTCAAGTCACCATGTGTTTTTAACATGAAGCAGGATTTTAATAAACACACAAAAGAACATAAAGCAAGTCGAGTACAGGAAACTAAAAAGGAGTACAGAACACACACACACACACACACACACACTCACACACACACAAAATAAGTGCAGGGAGCTTCATGGCGATATGGTCCCTGAGAGCCACTTGCTAGCAATGTTCAGTAAAGTGAAGATGGAAACAAGTCTGCTAGCCTGTGGTCCTGGAGCTATGTTTGCTTCTGTGACATCTTGTTATGGGCAAAGCTATGATGCCTAGCAGATGACCCAATGGAGATTCAGAAGCCTTGGTTATTTACAAAAATGTACAGAATAGTGAAATAAAGAAAGTACTTAAAATTTTAGGGCAAAGCAAGTTTAAAGGTAATTTTTGAAAGGTATTTATTTTAGAATCCATGAAGGAAAGATTGATTATTTAGAAAGATAAGTAAAATTGATAAATTCTTGGCCAAACTAATCAAAAGAAAGTGAGAAGACCCAAATTAATCTAATTAGAGATGAAAAGGAATATTAAAACAGGTACTACTCCATTTCATAACCTACCAGCTCTTATTCTGAAACCATATATTTCATATAACTGGAAAATCTAAAGTAAATAGAGAAATTTCTAGATATATATGACTTAGTCATATTAAACCAAGATAAAATAAGCAATTTAAACAGATTTATGACAACCAATGATATTTCAGCAGTCACAAAAAACAAAAACAAAAAAACCAAACTTCTACTGGAGAGGTGTCTCAGTGGTTAAGAACAGGTGTTACTCTTACAGAGGACCCAAGCTCAAACCTGAAGGCCCATGTTGGGTGGTTCACAAATACCTGTAACTTCAGTTCCAGGAAGATTTGACTGTGAGCACACATGCGTACACACAACACAACACCACACACATACACAGACACACTCAGTTTACAACAAACAAACAAAGATGTGCCTGAGTGATTGCTCAGTGATTAAGAGTGGTTACCCCCACACTGTCAAAGCAACCCAAAGCAAAAATAATACTGCAGGATGTGTCACTGTTTCCGATTTTAAATTATAGTACAGAGCCATAGTAATAAAGACACATTTTCAGCACAAACCCAGACACATGGATCAGTGGAATAGACAAGAATACCCAGTCACAAGGCCATACAGCCCACCCGATGCCGAGAACTGCTGGTGGCCATGGCTTTACCAGAGACCACGGGTGACAGGACCATTCTACAGGACCAAACAGATGAATATATTTCTGATGGGGGGGTTCCACTTGGCAAAGACCTTGGGGTCCCTGACTGTAAATGGCTGGTTGCTTCTGTCTGTAATTTTTCTCATGCATCGAAACATTCCTTCCCGAATAACAGCTATGGGCATTTTCCCCTCTGCTTGTGTGTTTATCTTGTGAAAACACTCCATCTACTGGTCAGGAAGATGATTTCTGCTTAATCTGTATAATTCTTAGGAATAGAAATAATACAAGGATATTTTTCTTTACTCAGATAGACAAAGGAAAGTAATAGTATTCTCAGACAAAAAGACAGTTAATTTTAGACTTGAGAACAAATTCAAAGCAAACTGGTTGCCCCTGGTGATGAATACAAAAGGTCAAATTCCCAGGTGTTTATTGCTGATTCAAGGTCATGCATGAAGTAACTTTGGTAGACATAACCCATGCAGTAATGGACCTTCTGTACATGCTCCTAACCTCAAGGTTCAGCCAAGTAACTGTTTATTGTTTAAGTTCTGAATTTCAATGTCACTTTCTGTCTGGGCACCCTGACCTCTCAGAGCTACGTGCCTCGTTTACTTACCATGCCCACTCAGCATGACCTCCCTAGCCTGAGAGAAACTGTGTGACCAGTATGGTTCTGTTTCTTATTGTTTACTTAAAAAGAACTCTGTGACCCTGCAAATGTGATGCATATTTGTCCAGAAGCTTTGATGTACAGGAGAGAAATGTGAAAAGTGTGTGTGTGTGTGTGTGTGTGTGTGTGTGTGTGTGTGTGAGTGTGTGTGCTGAAAGGGAGATGTAGCTCAATGGGCAGAGAGGGAACTGTGAGAGATGTAGGAAGTGTGCAGAGATGTAGCTGGGTGGATAGAGAGATAGAGAATATGTAGCTGTATAGAAGAGGGATGTGGGTGTAGGAGAGATATGGGTATAGAAGAGATGTGTTTGTATGGTGAGAGAGCCATGTAGATGAGATGTATAGCTATGTAGAAGAAGTATGTGGCTGTGTGCAAAATCCAACTGTGTAGAGTGAGATGTGGCTGTATAAAGAAGTGTGAAGGCATGTATCTGTGTGGAGAATGTAGCTGTGTAAAATAAATGTAATTATGTATAAAGATGTATGGCTGTGTCGAAGAGAGATGCATGTAAGAAAGATATGTAGCTGTATGTAAAAAAGATGTAACTATGTGGTGACAGAGAGATTTTCAGAATGAGATTTTCAAGATGAAGTAAAAGAGAAAGTTACCATCAGAAAGCATGTGTGTTTCCTTATTTACCCTCAGATAGGCAAGTTTATCCCTCAGATAGAGAGGAAATTTTCTAAGTCCCAGCTACTCTGAAGGCATTCTTTTTGCTACCCTGGGTGCCGTCCTGGGAGCTGGTACCCCAGGCTGCCTTAACCTGATATTTGACAAAGGTGCCAAAATAAACGTTAAAGAAAACACATCAACAGTGGTGCTAGGAAAACTGGATATCTACATTTAGAAAAATGAAATACCTACTTCTCCGCCTGCGTAAAACTAAACTTTAAATGGGTCAAGGACCTCAACATAATTAAACCCTGGAGCTGTCATAGGGACAAGTTTGAAACACACTTCAAGTTACAGACATAGGCAAGAACTTTCGGAATAGGATTCTGATTGCTTAAGAGGGGAAAAATGGGATCTCATAAAATTGAAAAGCTTTGTTTAACAAAGATAACTGTCAATCAAATGAAAAGGCAGCCTACAGAATGGAACAACAAATTTTCCAGCTATATATTTCACAGTGGATTAGTATCTAGAATATGCAAAGAACTCAAGAAATTAAATATCAAGAAAATAACCCAATAAAATATTGGCCCAATGCACTGGTGCTATAGTGGTATGATGGCTATGTGGGCAAGGAAACATTTTCTAGTCGAATATGAGGCCTGCTTCTCAGGAAGGATTTCACTCATGAGACCTTGAGTGAAATCCTTCACTCATGAGTACCTTGAGCAACATCTCATGACTGGAAAGATTATAGACCCCAGTGGGCCTGTTGCTTTGCTAAAGGTCATGCTGTGAAATTGCCTTCTAAATATTTATGTTTAGAGTCATAGATTGTGTTTCTCTCAACATTGGCCAGAGACATTTCTTTTTGAGGAGGTAGTAGTTAATTCAGGGACTCAGAACTGTCAGAGTGCTGAGAAAAGGAAACTGTTGAGTGCTGAGCCTTAACTGGGACATCTATATCAGCCCTATCCCAAAGGCTTGAGAACATCACAGAAAATAGGAGGAAAAAGTAAGAGCAGGATGCTGGGGAGGATGCTGTGGAATACTGACTTGTGGATATGACTTGGCCATTGTGGTCATGGATTCACTGCAGCCATGGTTACCTGAATAAGACCTGCACAGTATTAAGCCAACAAGATGACTCAGCATTTTAGCAGTTGGCACTAAGGATAATCAGCAGGCACTGATTCTCCAGTAATGTGCCAAAGTCGCTGTGAAAATGGATCTTCAATACCAGTTGAACTCTGCCTGTTGGCACATGTAGAGCAGAGCCGTCTCCACCAACCACTGCCCAAATTTCAGATCTACAGGAAATAAGTGACTCTTCTTAGCCATTATACGATAGATAACTGCCATGAAATAAAGAATTTCTTGTCAATAATCACATAAACTATGTTCAATTTGTACAGCCAGCTCTGCTATCATGGCATACACGTATTCTTGAAAACCTCATGCTTTGTGATCATCCACCTACCTGTTGAATACAATCTATGAGGAAAATAGCGCCAAGGAGATATTTCATAAGGAGTCCTCCCAACTATAAGAGCAACAGCACCTTTAGAAAACCCAGCCACAACACAGCTCTAGAGGTGTCCACGTTTAGAACTGCAGTGCCAGCTGAACAATCTCAGACAACCGGACTTGTGTCACCAGACAACCTACAGAGTGGAAAGGGCAGCTGCCACATGGTGGAGGCCAGCCTCTATGTGTTGGGAGCCAAAGATCCATAATAAGAACTTGGCTCTAAGAAAACAAAAAAGTGAAAATTAAAAATAAATAAGAAAGAAAAAAAATCAATCAATAAGACTTCAGTGTTTGGTGATTTTCTTGTGTAATTCATACTAAAAAGCACACATCAGCTGGGTAGCTCATGTCTGAAATCCCGGCATTCAGGAGTCTGAGTCACATAGAGAAATTCTGTCTCAAAAATGAGACACAAGAAAACACTTAAAAGGGAACAGACAGACTGTTAGTGGCATGCATGGGTGATGTACTGAAATAAAGGTTCAACCCTCTGTAGCCACACTCCTGTGTCAAGGATTTGGGCCTCATGAGCTCCTTTGTTTTAATGGACTCAGTTTCAAAGGCTGAAAGATTTTTGTAGGTGTAGCTTTGGCTTCCATACCTCTCACTACACCCAGGAAGGGGAGCCAGCATCCCTGGGAGGCTTGGTGACTAGACCTGAGGGAAGGATGTTGGGTTGGAGGGGTTCATGTTCCTCAGAAGGTTACTCAGTGTTGGTGGTACTGGTGAGACAAACCTTTTCAGGGTAGAGAAGACTTTTTCAGGGGTTTGAGGAAGAGCATTGATGGATCGTCAGAGAAAGTTGTCTTCAAACATTGCCTATACGGGAAGAAACTCACCAAGCAGGTCAGGTCCTTCTCTGTCCACTGCCTCGAGTCCAGGTTCACTGAGCAGAAGTTCTGGAGTCAGAGTAGCATCCTGAAGAAGAAATTTAGAAAGACAGATGTCAAGAGGGGATGTTTCTCTGTTCGTGTTAAGAGTTATACTTACACTTTTAATACTGTTACTTAAATTTAAGCAAAGAATTCTTGTTGCCAGCATGATTTTTCTATGGAAGAAAGAAGGCATGGAGCTGACTCAGAATTTCTGCTAATGAAAACTCCAGTAAAACTTGTAGAACATTGAAATTGACAGAGCTTTAAGTTAAATACAAAAACGACTTCTACATCAAATTCTTTTAGTTTCCAATACATTAATTTGCTTTACCACCTCCAACAAATAAAAATGTAGGTAAGCTTGTAGGAATTAAAAATAAACTTATAAGGGTATTCCTGAAAAATAAAAGTTAAGTACTATATTTTGCTTTAATTACTCATTTTAGTTCATAAAAATATTTTATGTGGCGGGAAGATGATTCAGCAGGAAAAGGCACTGGCCACCAAGCCTGATGGTCTGAGTTCAATTCCTGGGACCCACAGAGTGAAAGGAGAGAAGCAACTTTTGTAGTTTATCCTCTGACTTCCACATGTATGCTGTGGCATGCCTGTGTCTCCGCTTCTTCTTCCAGTAAATAAAGGAATGCAAAAATAATAAAAGTAAAAATGTGTCTTATTAAACATAGAGCACAGCCTGACTCAAAATGAAGCAAGTATGTAACTGAATCCAAGAAAATTGAATTATAAAACATTTGAAATGCAATGTGAATTCATTTTTGTTAACGTAGTTATTGGAAATGGGCTCCCAATTACAGACCTAAAACCATAAACTTTATGTACATAGCTTTGTGTTCAAAAATACATAGCATTGCAAAGTGTATTTTTTTCTATTCAGTCTGTAAAACTGATTATTTTACTGGAGGGCTTTAAACAGAAAGACAAGAAACTCACTTACCTCAGTGATGTCAGCAAGGGGCATGGGCAGCCCTGATTGGGCGGCAGGTTTGGAGACTGACAATGAGCCAGCAACTTCTGAGGAAAAAAAATCACAAGGCTAAAATGTTTCTTTTCTTTTTTTTTTTTTTTATGAGTTAGGCAATAAACCAGGTAAGCTCCTAAAATGTGGCACTAGTCAATTCTTAAGGAGTACTACTACAACACTGAGACATTGGCGCTACAGACTAACGGTCATTAATCTGAATGATGTGCTGAAGGGCAGATCCAGGGCTGTATCTTGCATGCTTGTGCAAGGGGAATTATTAAGAACAGGATGAAAAGTGGGAGAGGTTGGGTAATGGGTACAGTGATCAGTGTAAGTAGACAGAAGGAATAAGAACTGGGATTATATTGCTCAGTGGGGTGATTATAGTTAACGATAATGTATTGTTTATTTCATAATTGCTTTAAGAGGAGTTTTGAATTTTCTCATCACAAAGAAATGATACAGAATAAAGTGATAGATATAATAATTACACTGCTTTGGTCATTATGTGATATACACATGTATCTAATCATAATTTTATAGCCCAAGAATGTGTGTGATTATGATGTGCTAATTACATAATAAGAACACTCACAAAAGAATAGTAGTTTAGAGATTTTTAGGGTCCCCAGCCTTTGTCCACAGACTCAGATCAAATAGTCAGGCTGGTTGGCTAGGCAAATGGGGATAAGAATGTAACTCAGCTGGCAGAGAAAGAAATGGTTACTATCAACACTGTAAAAATAGGAGCATCTGCGGAGTTCAACTCCATCCCTCCTCCTGCTTCTCAGAACACCCCCAAGAAAGCTCAACAAAGACACAAAGCCCAGAGTAACAAACAAGCTTGGAGATGGTTCTGAAGTTGTTTGCTTGTTGCTTCAGAGGCTCCATAACCTCCTTCCCAATTTCCAGAGATCATGATTTGTTGATAGAGATCAGATGGCAGAAGTGCCAGACAATGGCAGTTTCATGCCCTCTTGTGCTGAAATGGCCTTTCCATTGTCTGTCTATTCTACTAGCTGCAGTATCTTTGAGTTTCAGGCTCTTGGATTCTCCTATAGCATCCTTTAAAGGTCCCAAGCATGTCGGATTATCTTGTTTATGTCTTTGGACCCATTGAAAGTTGACCTATATGGGTTGTATGAATGGTTCCTTACCCTCCTCCCTGGGGTCAGTTGCATCAGTGGGTAGCCCTCAGGCCTGGAGGTAGCAGTAAGGTCATGCTACTTCTAGCCTTATGAGACTATTCCATTCTTTGGAGTTAAAGAAATTTTCATGCTCAGTTCCTCTATCTCTTTTCAAGTTAGCCTCATTTGAATATGCCATCTGTTTCCTTATGAAGCCTGACGAGTTAACTGGATTAGAAGTGTAAGCTATGCTAGATAGATGGGACTGTCCAAGCGTTCTCCCCTCTGTGTGGGCCCGACTGACTGACCATGTTAGTCTGACTGCACTGAAACTACTGGGTGCTCTGAGACGTCTCTTCGGTGCAAAGTGATCACCAGGGGCTGATTAGATGAAATGCAAGAGGGAGTGAAGAGAGACAGAAATAGTACTATACATGATGCACCTGTCATAGTAACGACTGACTTTACAGGGCCTAAGTTAAAATGACAACCATCATAATTCCTAGCTTCTCTGTTAGAATGAGAATAAACTCAGAACCATGGCATCACCAACTGACCATCACTGAACTGAATCATCCCCACATCCAAGGAATGGTCTCCATCTAGTAGTTGGATGATGAGTTTTTTGAGGTTCATAGTTGGGAGGTAGATTTCTGGTTGCTTGTCTTCTATGGTTCCATGATGGATTCTTTCCCTTTCAATTGTGTTCGAGTCAAGGGTCAGGAGATGGCTTTCAGGGCTTCGTAATTCTTTCTGGTCTCTCTTAAAGATGGCTGTGAGTTGTATTTCTGTGGAGCTTGAACTGTGGAGAGTAGAGGACATCCAAACCTATTGTTACAAGACTAGAGAGTTTCTACGTTGCTATAAGTCTTCAGGAAAATTTAGCCTCTTTTCTGATAGACTCTTAAAGGATATCCAACTTAGAACATTTCAGTATTTGCCAGAAATTTAGCTTATGGAAAAATATTGACAGATACTTCATTCTAAAGTAGAATGTCAGCCTGGAGATTAAGTCTAGTTTGAAAAGAGATTGTGAACTGGTTCCATACATATTTATATTTAAAAAGGGCTAATGGTCATTGTTAATTGTTCATTGTTCTTGGTGGTCTTAAAGCCATGCAGTGCCAATCAAAAAGAGATGAATTGGCCCCTTTTCTACAAGACACTGCCTTTAAGATCCATGGAAGAGCACACATGATGTAGCAGTGGCATGACAGGCTAGTATGCCATGACCAAGTGGAACTTCAGTTCTTAAGGCCTTTGTTCTTCCATTCTTTTCCACAAAGTATTTTATTTTTGCTCTTTCGAGACAGAGTTTCTCTGTGTAACAGCTCTGGCTGACCTGGAATTTGCGTTGTAGACTAGACTGGCCTCAAACTCACAGAGATCCACCTGCCTCTGCCCCCCGAGTGCTGAGATTAAAGGCACACACCATCCCTACTTGGCCACAAAGTATTTTTTAAATTAAAAAAAAGACAAAAAACTTTAAATGAAATAGAGAAAGGAAACAAAACAATAAAAGATGTAAGAAAAGGAAAGCAGTACACAATGTATGATTAACTGTATTTACTACCGTATTTATTAATACAGTATCTTTTAGCATGCAACCCCAAAGAAGATTCTTTATAGCTCTGTCCTTGAGAATAAAGTGTTACTTTTTGTTTCATGCCATAAATCTACACAGAGCGGTGCAGAAGTGTTTTTAAAGGCCTCAGAAGCTGATAATGTGTATTCTTGGCAGCTCTTCAGACCACACAATCAGTCAGTGACTACAGTTCATTATTTCACTAGTCAATTGCAGGAACCAAAGCCAGATTCTCATTACTGATCTTTCCAAGGTGTAGTGGGTCATTTCCCCACCTCAAACTGACCTTGGGGCTGAGGAGCAAATTAGTTTCTCTCCTTTATTCTCGACTTCAGTTGGATGTACTCATGAGTGTGAAGGCAGCCAGCCAATCTCCCATTGCAAACATATTAGAATTAGTTAAATCATGATGCTGGCATAAAACATCTGTGGTCTCACATTTTTCTAATTAGAGCTGTAGTTTTTTTTTTTTTATAGAATGCATTTCAGACGGTCAAGTCAATGTTACCTGCTAATCTCACATAGTAATTTGACTAGAGGGTTTCAAAAATTACTTAATGATAATTAATTCTGTTAAATAAAAATATCAAAAATATTGGCTTATTCAAGATATTACATGTGAAAATTATTTTAAAAAAAACAACTTATGTTGAATGGTAGTGGCACATGCTTTTAATCATAATACTTAGGAGGCAGGGATCTCTGAGTTTGAGACTAGCCTGGTCTACAGAGAAATTTCCAAGACAGTCAGGGCTACGTGGAGAAACCATGCCCGGAGAAAAAAACAAAACAAAACCCAAGCAAAGCAAAAACCAACCAACCAAACAAACAAACAAAAAAGCCCCCTTCCCACCCCAAAATCAGCTTACACATTTGTGGAAGGAAACATACTGTATTTCAAAACATAAAATTAATCAAAATTACCCATCTCTTTCTATCTTTGGTCTTCATTTCACCACACACCATGAAAACATGTAAAGGAGAAAGAATTTTGATGAGATTTATTGAAGCAATCGGTGCATTATTTTATACACAAAAATGCTTTTATTTTGCCCTTCATGTTTGCCTAGAGCTTTGGAGAAACACACAAACTGCTACCAGACTTTGGATGGTACCTTGAAGAATCATGGCTCTCAGGATGTAAATGTCATTACATACAGCTTCTGATCAGGGTTTGAGCCTTAGTCTAAAGATGTCTGTGCATTTACAGTCTTCTTTATAAACTTGTTGATATCCTCAAAGAGGATGCAAATATATGCTATGCATCTTATATTTGGGTAGCAACTGCCAGGATATTTTTAAAAAGTGTTTTGCAAACAGGTTCCTTACTTCCTGAATGCCATTAAGGGGTTTGTTTATTCTTGGAGGTAACTTGTCAGAGATTGCCCCTGGGAACTAGTGTTTTGCCGATTTCTTTTTGAATGGTTTTTTATCCTTTCAGGGACTGGTTCGAGTCACCATGAAAACTTGTGAGAAAAAACAACACCCGTTTATGGAGAGGGTGCTATGCACCAAGCATTTCATGTACATTTTCATTTAATGTTTACCGTAACAGAATCCTCATTTCACAGGCACTATACAGTTGCAGAGGGAGACAAAGTCAATTGGACCCAGCAGAGGCAGGATTTGAACTTGGGGTTGTCTCTCCTGAACCTTGGTTACATTTTGTCACCTCATCTACTGGTGGGTACCTAAGAAAAACACTTTGGCAACCAAAATTACAGACACTGAGAGACCCAGGCTCTAGCAGATCCATAGTTCTAGCACAATTCCTGAACACCCTGGCTCTGAATCATGAGTCAGCAAAAGAAACACATCCTGGATCTGGGACCTGAGCCAGGGAAAGAAACATTCTATCCCTGAACCCAGAGCCAGAGAAAAACAACCTGACCCCGAAACCAGAGTCAAAGGAATATGCTTTGTTCCTAGAACCAGAGCCTTTCAAAGGAATTTGCCCTGACTCTAAAATTAGAGCCTAAAAGAGAAAAAGGACCTGAGAAACACAGTTTGGCCCTGAAATCAGAGCCATCTCTGCCCCTGACACAAAACCAACCAATCCCGGAGCAGGAAAAGCCAACAAATCCCTGAGT
Organism: Ondatra zibethicus; assembly: GCA_004026605.1. Classification (NCBI taxonomy): domain Eukaryota; kingdom Metazoa; phylum Chordata; class Mammalia; order Rodentia; family Cricetidae; genus Ondatra; species Ondatra zibethicus. Next base: position 27,636 of record PVIU01001804.1, read on the forward strand.
AAGGAAGTAGTAACCTCTAGTCTAGACCCTCAATTCAGGTAAATAGTAGAGTAGTAACCTTAGCCTAGAGACAGACCGTGACCTTTTCTGGACCTTAGCCCAGAGAAGTAGCTGTCTCTAGTCTAGAGGCGTGACCTTTCCCAGACCCCTGGCCCCAATGGCTCCTCCCCTTTATGGGAGGAGCCAATCAGAAGCAGGCAACTTTTCACCCCATAGGGAGCATCCAATCACAAGTCTGTAACTGTATAGGTTTGGAATTCCTCCAGCCTTCTCCTCTTTGCCTGGACACTATAAAACCCTCCTCACACTACTTGGGGTCTCCCCTGCTCTGCTGCTGCCCCTGGCCTAGGCTGCTGCCCCTGGCACCAATGCTGCTCCTCCTCCAGATGGACAGGGAGTTAACTTGCATTAAAGACTCTTTGCTTTAACATTAGATTTAGTCTCTTGGTGATATTTCTAGGTTCCGCACTTTGGGTATAACAACACATTTTAGAATTTAGTTTAGAGGCTATAGTTTGGGTGGAAGTTTCACCTCAACCCTTGGCATCCATATACCCAAAGAGTCTGGGATGTTTGGTTGGAAGTGTCACCCCAGCCCCTGGTATCCATATATCCAAAGATTCTGGAATGTTTGGGTAGAAGTTCATCCCAAGCCCCCTTCCCTGGGAGTTGCCTCAGTCCAGACTCCACCTCCAAGAAAGCCCGCCAAAGGGTCACCCCTCCCCAGAGAGGCTCAAGACTACTTCCACAGGGTATTTAAACTGCCCACCAAAGAAAACACATGGTTTTCCGGTCTTCCTTCCCCATATCCTCTCTGGGGGGCTAAGGGGGAGCTAGAAGGCCACCCAGGAGCATTGGTACCCATTAAACCTGGGCTTTTTCTAATTTGGTTTGATTTGGTCCGATTTGAATTATTACATCAGCAGAGAGGTTTATAAGGGCCCCAAAACTTTTCAGCTATATTCAGTGTTTTTTATATTTTGAATGACAATTACTAATGAAGACAGTCTATATATGTGATAGGATTAATGTTACTGGCATTTCTACCTGAACTACAAGTTCATTTCACTTATTTGATACAATACAGCCACAGTGGATATGTTACAGTCTTGTTCTTTCGGGAATAATCGTTTTGTACACTGCGAATATGTGTCAGTCTGATTGGTTTAATGAAAAGCTGAACAGGCAGGCAGGATTTTGGAAGTAGAGAGAATGCTGGGAGGAAAAAGGCAGAGTAGCCAGCCAAAGACAGAGAAACCAGGAAGCAGCATGGACAGTACAGAGTAGAGGTAAGAAAGCCATGAGGTAGAAGAAAGTAAATTAATACAAATGGATTGATTTAAGTTATAAAAACTAGTTAGAAATAAGCCTAAGCTATTGGCCAAGCTTTCATAATTAATATGAAGTGTCCATGTGGTTATTAGGGAGCTGGCTGGCGGGATAGAAAAATCAGCCTACACTTGTTCCCATGTTCCCTTGGAGACGGAGAACCTGCTGTCCTTTGAAGTGGCACTGCTCTGTGAGGAGAGATTGCCTCTCTACCAGACATCCATCCAGAGCCTGCCTCTTGCTTCTTTGTAATTCATAACCCATGAAATCAAGGAGAGAGGCCACACTTCCTGGGCCCATACCTTTTTCCTGTCAATTAAAAATTGCTTTGTTGACATTGCCTTGCACAAGCAAATGTAAATCTCAAAGAAAAACTATTTATCACCACAATCAAGGAATGGAGCATATTGGTCATCATCAACATTGCATCCTGCCTCTTTGTGATCCTTCCCTTTCACACTCTGCTTCACCGTCTCTAAGCAACTGCTGCTATGTTTTCTGCCACTGTAGATGAGTTTCTGTTTCCTGGGATTTAATATAAATATAACATACTGCACTCTTGTCTGGCCTTTCACTCAGTGCAGTTATTTTGAGGTACAATCATGTTGTCACATATGTCAAAAGTGCTATTTCTTTGTCAAGAAAAGTGTCTAGACTGAGAACATTCCAGAATTGTCTATCGCTCTGTGGATGGTTCGTTGTTGATGGTTCCAGTTTGGGGCTATTAGAGATAAAGATGCTATGGATGTTTGTGCACCAGACTGAAGAAATGTACTCTACCACTAGTTTGTGTGACTACTAAGTTTCCCTCACTTGCTCTTAGGGATGAAGCAATACTCTAAGTCGTGATTTAAATGTTAATCCATAAAACTGTAGTAATAATGGAGTCCTAACAAATTTCCAGTTGTGTTGAGAGAATCAGGTGAGGCTGTTCCTATCAAGCCATTTGTGAAGTCATAAATAAGCTTTTCTATAAATGGTACAAAGGAAAGACAATGTATGTGACCGATAGGGCTGACTCATCTGTGGGTATCTGGCTCCGCAACAAAAGTAATATCCTTCATAGTAAGTTTATTTGACGATATCCCCAGCATTGGGATCAATGACCAGAGGTTTGTGCTGCTCACAAGCATATTATTTATTGAACTCAGGAGCCCACATACTTTCCAGTGGACTGAAGTCCTTATGACAGAAGGAAAATTATTGACAAAAATGCAACTAAACTTATTTTTATAAGCCTATTTAGCAGAAATAGGAATAAATCCTTACAGAGACAAACACTTGGGGAAGATTCAGTTTCCAGGCATGTCTCTTTAAAAGTTTTACCTTGGAAAATTTCATTGCCCAACATTGTAATTTTCCTCTGAAGTAGATTTTTTTTTTACAATTAGATTTTCATTTGTTGAAGGGAGGAAATAACACACATTTAATCACTCACCAGGAGAAGCATTTCCATAATTTCCTGAAGCTGTAGATTAAAAATTTGTTCTTTAACTGTAGTACTTTATCCCAAAGACTCAGCCATCTATGCAAAATATGAGCCTATCGCATTTCATTATCCTCTCATCCATCTGACTGCAAGTCGCACACCGCAGAGCGGATCTTGACACAGAGCAAAGTCAGTTTGCTTTGGTAAATATTAGGACTTTCATCTTTGATCACTCTGTCTGTCCAGTGTTTCTCTCTTCTGGAGTGATGCGATTCAGAGGAGGCCTGACAGCCCTGGGAGACAGAGCTGCTCACATCTCCCAAGCCCTTCTCCCCAGGCACCAACTGCTCTTTCCCAGGTGTCCTTCTGCTCCAAGACCAGGCAGTGGCAGAGCCAGGAAGACTGCCACAATGACTGATCTTGCCAAGTCACTTCCTACCTCCTTAGGCGTGGAAGTTCATTCTGCTTCCACCAGAGCTGCTGTGCGCCCCACAGCGCATGGTTAAAATGTGCCAGCTAGTGGTTTTGCCTGAAGACGTTTGAAATAAGGAGACCTTTAAAAACAAAGCAAAAATTCTTGCTCCACCCGTGAACCTGTGTTAAAGTGGTATGAGTGCAGCTGGATACAGACGCGGGTCTGCTGGGGTGTGATGCCACCCTGCTTTATTTAGCATGGCATTATTTTATCCGTTTAACATTTCAAGTCATTTCTTTTTGAGCCATACAGCATTACTTTAGTCCATACACTAATAAAATGAAAAACATATATTTTGTGAAGTCTTGCTTTTGCCTCCTGTGAATTCCAGTCCTTCAATCCCTCCCCCCATAAAAGCTCCTTTAAAAAAAATTCAGATTCACCTGTGTCTTTTGACTAACATGATTTATGCCAACAGAAATGGGGTTTGACCTTGGGGAGGACAGGAGGCAACCCAGTAGAAGGCAATTAATTGTCATAGGTTTTGATCTGTCTTCACTGAGGTGTTTCTCAGAGATTTGCTAATGACATTGCCAAGGACGACTGCTGGGTGCTCTGGAGAGGGCAGTATTTCCAGCTCCCAGAGGGAGGGGAGCAGCATCGCAGATCCTAAGCTCTCCCCTCAGCAGCTCGGTTTCCTGTTCTAATTAGGGCTCCATTGTCTCTGAAGTATCCAGTCTACAGGACCAGGTTCAGCTAAACAACCGAGGGAAAAGGGACCTTCTAATCCTCAGGATGTCACTTCTAAGGCAGGCCAGGGAGGAAGTGGTTTAAAAGATGAGAACAGTCTAATTCTCTTACTTACCCAAATCCTAACACATGGATTTCTTGGAAGCCTGGAAGTTTCTTAAATATCTTTTGCAACTGCAGAGAGAAAGAAATGTATTCATTGGTCCTTCTGGCTCAGATGTTACCAAACAAACAGCAAACAAACGAAACCTCTAAACAATTTTGATGAGTCAGTTAGGGGACATTTGAGTCGGAAAACTGAAACAAAACATGTCCAACTCCCTCCATTCACAGATATTTCTGAAGCCCACAGAGTATTTTGCTATTAGCTTGAAAGCTATATGCGAATAGCCCTGAGATGCTTGAAATATTTATTTTACATAAAATATGTAATAACTTTAAGATGGCATTTGGAGGGAACCTTCATAACTATAGCATTTTCATCTACATAGAGTAATACCACTTTTTGTCTATGTAGCTAATGAGAAACTAATGATGTTCCCTGAACTGAATTAGAGGATTTGGAAAATACAACACTAAAGGTATTATTAAATGCAAAATGGCTGATTGATTAGATTTGTTCTTAGAGCTGCGTGAATTTCACAAGTTTCCTCAGTGTGTGTTTGTTAGTGAGGCTTGCTCTCAGGACAGTTTTCCTGGCTCCTCTCTAGGCCCCATCTCAGAGCCTCCAGGTCCCCGGGGACTGGGTGGTTCTCTCTAAACCTTCCTTCACAGTGGTCTTCTTCGGCTGACTGCCTTTTCTTTCCTTTTCACTCTTCAGTTTTCTATGCTCCGTCAGATTCTTGTCTTTCTTTAAGTGTTAAAACCCTGCAAGTTCCCAGCCCCAGCCTTCTTAATTCCCTTATTCCATAACCTACCCATCCCAGCTTTCCTGGGGGAAGGTTACAAGAAAAGAGGGTCTGAGAGGAAGGCAAAGCCAGTTATTAAAGGAGCTGACAATTGTCCCGCTCAAGTGGGACAACGGGGACAGGTGAGGCTAGCCTTGTCATCCCATCCCTGCCTCTCTCTGATCGTCATCCCCCACCCCCGAGGGGAAATCTGATTTTCTCCCATGGCTGCTTCAGTGATTGATCAATCTCCTTATACCCAGTCTTGAGTTCCCCATACAAGGATCATTTTCTTCTCCCAGTCTGCATTACTTCCAGACTCCCCCATGTCAGACAAGCTTAGAAGGCTCCAACTGAATGCTTTCTATCATAAGTTGCCTTTGTCATGGTGCCCACTGTGAGAGAAAAGTTAGACATACTCCTTTCTGCTGTTATTTCAGTTACAAGAGGCCTATAGCTGGCCTTCCAGTGAACTGAAGATGACCTCTGACCTTCTCCATTTATAATATGCACTTCTATTTCTCCAGAGCGCTATGGATTATTTTCCCTCGGCCCACAATACAGCATCCCCCATGTTCTGCTCACTGGATGCTTCCACTGAGCCTTTGTCTACTGAAAAGTGAGAGTTCCAGACTCAGGTGCAGTTTGGAGCATTTCTTCTCTCTGCCAGGCCTCATCTCTCACATGTACCGTCTAAGTTCTAGGAGGTCCATGCCCTTTGGTCTACGGTTGGAATCCTCTTTATTCATCTTTATCTCCCTTGCCCTTGGAATCCCCTGGATTGCTATCCACACAGAGGGGATTTAACAATATTGCTTGATGAGTTGAGTTCATCTCTTCATTCTCCAAACTCATTAACATGCCACTGCTTTGTCACTGTGTCTAAAATCACTGCCACTCTGCAGCTCCAGCACCAAGGACTGGTAGCAGTGATGTGCAGATAGATAATCCCTAATCTCCTCTGGGGCTTTTGGGCTGCATCATGGAATTTTTTTTCCCCAGCAGACTGATTTACCTTCTAATTATATTTTCTTGTGCCAATATTAAAAATAGTTTTCATTTCCTGAACCTATAGGAACTCTGGTGATGAAAGCGGCTTAGTCTGGGTGATAAGAAGATACTGTGCAGGTCTGGGTTTAAATATTGGTGCTATTACTTTCTAGTGCAAACTCCTGAGTTTATTGCTTCATCTGAGTCATGGTCTTTTGATCAAAATGGGACGATACCCATGCCACAGGGTACCAGTAAGGAATGAGGAAAAAAGCAGCTCATGCCTGACTGACAGTTAGTGACTTTTATAATTTGTTATTATTATTTTTTGTTTTGTACTTTTCCACCTTGGTAACTAGCTCCCTGAGTGTCTCAATCCCCACCCCCCTTTGCAACCTCCTCCCACCCCTAAGTGTGGATTCAACAAGGTTAGACCCAGCATTTAGACAGCTTTTTAAAAAGATTCACCAGGGGAGGGCAGATGGAGGGTCCCCACTGTGATGGCGGGAGGGAGGCCTGGGGAAATAAGCTTGTGTGCCTCTCCCCTATTCTGTAATGAGCTTAACAGAGAAGAAGCATGGGAAAGGAGAGGTTAGGTTCTGCAGAGCTGGGCTTTATTTGGGAGCACACAGGAAAGGTCCTTGTACATCCTTCAGGCGTGCACTTGTGTCCTGTGAGAGCAGCTTTGGGTCCACAGTGAATTTGGGGGGTGAAGGCTCAAGTGTGTGCCTCAGTGTTTGGAGCAAGGCACAATGATTCTGAAGTATTTTCTTTACAGAGACTCTAGACTACTGTGCAAGCAGTTAAAGTGTGGAGGCTCCGCAGTACTTCAGAGGGCTATCTTCGTTATAATCTGCTGGCCTGGCCTGTCACCTGGGTACCCTGTCCCTTTAAGAGACAAGCCCAGTCCACTCCCAAACCCCACCTTCCACTGACCGCAAGCATAGGATCTCTGCCTCCTTTCCAGCCTATTCTGCCTCTTTCCCTCTCTTCTAAAGAGGTAACTACTGCCTCTCCCCTACCCTCCTCTCTCTCTGCCTCTCTCTCTTCTCCCCGCTTCGCCTTTTCCCCACTTCCTCCTTCCTTTCCCCCTCCATAACCCACTAAATAAACTTTATACCCAAACTCTTTTTGCATGGCATATCTGTCTGTCTCTCACTTGCTGTGGTCTCCCATCAAGGGGACCAACTGAGGCCTCTGGGGACCCGCGGCTGCACTTCATGGGACCGGTTCCCTCACCATCTGTTTGTAAATGATAACAATCTTCCCTCCACTCTTGGAGTGCTCCGCAACAAAGGCATTTATGTAGGAGATTGTGTGTGTGTGTGTGTGCCCTCTCTGTGAACCTGTCTGAGTCTGATTAAGAATCAGCTTTGCATCACAGGGTGTAGATGGTGTCTAGGGACATGATGACAAAAGCCTTCAGTTAATTCTGCTAAGTAATCTAGTGGGGGCCTTCCCATCATGAAGCACTAGCCACTAAATTGCTAATTAAGTGCCCACTTAACCTTATTAATAATGCTAAATGCACAGGGGTCTCCCTGATTCTGCCAGAATGTATGCTAAGGGGCTATAAAAAAAAACAGCTACAGCTGAGTTTCACTGATTGTTTGCACAGAGGAAAACATTCGGACAACAACCAAGTGATTCCTTTTGACATTTGTATTAAATTGCTCGTTAGGTTTATTGTGGAAATTAAATCACTGAAAAGCACTGTCCATTAATTTCTAATTAGGCCCAAATGACTACTAATATGGGCTATGGGTGCAGTGCACTGATTGGGTTTCTAAGGCAGGCCTTTCAGGGGTCCTGCTCAGAAGCCAGGGGACAGGAGCTACAAAAGACTATGCCTTCGGTAACAGCAGACTTTGCTGCAAGAGTCAGCAGTATTTAGTCTTTGGAGAAGAGTTGGACAAGACATAGGTTTCTTTGTTAGTAAACTTTTCAAGGACTAGAGGATAACTTAATGATACAGTTACCCTTTTTACATAAACATTCATTGGGAAAATAGAAGCATTACAGTAGTGTTGAAGGAGCAAGGCTTGACTACCTGGGTTGGAATCTTCTCTTTGCCAGATACTGGCCCTGTTGGCTAGGGATGTTAATTTGTCTCCTTGTGCTTCAGTTTCCTCATCCATTAAATGGAAAATGATGATGTGGGATTTCCCTCTGCGTGCAGTGATTACCATTAATGAATAAAGAAACTGTGATGGACCTATAGCAGGGCAGAAACTAGGTAGGCGGGGAAAACTAAGCTGAATGCTGGGAGGAAGGAGGGTGGAGTCAGAGAGAAACCATGGAGCTAACTGCAGAGACAGACACTGGGAACTTTACCCAGTAAGCCACAACCACGTGGCGATACACAGATTAATGGAAATAGATTAAATTAATATGTAAGACTTAGCCAATAAGAAGCTAGAGCTAATGGGGCCAAGCAGTGATTTAATTAATATAGTTTCCGTGTGATTATTTCAGGGCTGAGCAGCCAGGAACGAACAAACGGCCTTCTCCAACAAAATGATACTTAGTGTACTGTCTAGTTTTATGTCAACTTGACACAAATTAGAGTTATCAGAGAGGAAGGAGCCTCAATTGAGAAAATGTTCCTATAAGACTGGGCTGTAGGATAACCCCAGTAGCACAGACACTGAGAGCCAACAACTAATAAATGGGACCTTCTGAAACTGAGAAGCTTCTTTAAAGCAAAGGACATGGTCAACAAGACAAAATGACAGCCTACAGAATGGGAAAAGATCTTCACCAACCCCACATTGGGTAGAGGATTGATATCCAAAATACACAAAGAGCTCAAAAATTCATCATCAAAAGAACATATCATCCAATAAAAGATGGGGTATAGACCTAAACAGAGAACTCTCAACAGACAAATCTCAAATGGCTGAAAGACACTTAAGGAAATGCTCAACATCCTTAGCCATGAGAGAAATACAAATCAAAATAACTTTGAGATTACATCTTATACCTGTGAGAATGGCCAAGATCAAAAGCACTGATGACAGCTTATGCTGGAGAGGCTATGGGGTAAGGGGAACACTCATCCATTGCTGGTGGGAGTGCAAACTGGTACAGCCACTTTGCAAATTAGTATAGTGATTTCTTAGAAAATTAGGAAACAATTTACCTTAAGACCCAGCAATACCGCTGCTGGATATGAACCCAAAGGACGCTCAATCATACCACAAGGACATATTCTGAAATATGTTCATAGCAGTATTATTTGTAATAGAAGAACCTGGGAACAATCTCAGCCAAAGAATGGATAAAGATAATGTGGAACATTTACACAATGGAGTACTACTCAGTAGTAAAAAATAATGGCATCTTGAAATTTGCAGGCAAATAGATGGATATAGAAAAAACTATATGGAGTGAGGTAACCCAGACCCAGAAAGACAAATATAATATTTACCCACTCATTAGTGACTTCTAGACATAAAGCAAAGAAAAACAAAACAACTTACAGTCCACAACCCCAGACAACTTAGGCAACAAAGAGGACCCTAAAAGAGACATGCATGGATCTACACAGGAAGGAGAAAAAGACAAGATATCCTGAGTAAACTGAGAACCTGGGGTTCATGGGAGAGTGTAGAAGAGGAGGGGGAGGAAGGAAGGGAAGCAGATAAAAATGTATAGCTCAATAAAAACAATTAACAAAAAAGATTGGGCTGTAGGCAAACTTGTGGGGCAGTTCCTTAACTGTTGATTGATAGGGAAGGGTACAGCCCATTGTTGGTGGTGCCATCCCTGGGCTGTCGTTCCTGGGTTCTTCAGGAAAGCAAGCTGAGCAAGCCATAAGGAGCAAAACAGTAAGCAGCACCCCTCTGTGGCTTCTGTATTAGCACTTGCCTTCAGGTTCCTGTTCTACTTGAGTTCCTGTCCTGACTTCCTTCCACGATGAACAGTGAGTTAGGGTTTGGGTTTGGGTTAAAGTTATGGTTTGGTTAGGGTTAAGGTTTGGGTTAGGATTTGGGTTAGGGCTCAGTTTATGGTTTGATTAGGGCTAGACTGAGTTTTATAATATTTTCTATTATGCTCCTTTAGATGCTCATACTATCAATAAGTCAGATGAGAGTCTGTGGCCAATTTCTCTCAGTCTCAGCAAGATCTAAACTTCTCCTTGAGAGCAGTGGCTCTTTTACTTCATGTGGTAGTACCTTTTATAATTATAGCTAAAAAAAAAAAAAAGAAAAGGAAAAGAAGGAGTACAAGGCTTCATACTTAGAAACCACACTTATGGACAGTCTGGATACACTGAAGCCTTTCAGAGCAGGGTCAGGTAACAAAGGGTCCCTTCTCATTGTTTGATAATTCACTACTCTCCTCTCACCTAGAGAGGAGATGTATACATAAAACCTCCTTTACATCCAATCCCACTCATCATCAGCAGTAAGTCAATTAAATATAAACGATCATTTCTATAAACTGGAAAGCCAAGGATTCTGTAATATTCATGAATCAAACAACAGTACTTAGACTCAGGTTATTAAGCAGAATGAACTAATGATGAGTTTGTAACCTGTTCCATTTGGCATTTAAAACACTCTTCCTAGCAAATCCTTGATACAATTAGTACATCTTCAGAGGATCTGGACACCATGACAAGACCTGGCCTTCCTTTCAGCCTTGTCTTAAACCCTTTCATTATCACTTTTCTCCTTTTCACTTGAGTTGACAGAAATACAAACTATTTTTAACTTTGCCACATTTTTAGTATTCACCATGCTGCCTTGTTGGTCTTGATCGCTTAACACTTACACATCTTCTCAGCCCACATAGAGAACCCACAACAGACCAGAGAAACAATTTTTAACAAAGTCCAACTTAGTGAAGCAATGATGTTTTCTTGGGGTTACATAAAGCAGTATATGTGAAGGGCTATTTACAGGACCAGAGGCAACTCAAATGCAGCTGCATCACCAAAAAGCCCACCCCAACACTAGCAATGACTCAGGAGAGCTTCATCCATGGAGCTAGAGAGCAAGACTTGCAGGTAGCTTTACAGGTCTGGGAATCTACTCTCTGCACCCACTGGTCAGTTTCCCTTCCCCTACAGTTGTTCACTGCTCTTATAACTGTACCTTGCTCCTTTGAACATACCCAGAAGTGTGCCTCTCCATCTCTCCTGGAGAGAATATTTCAATTCAGAGTAAACTAATAGTCAGCAATGGCCTTCCACATGTCTCCCTTTAGGAACTTAAAAAAAATCAGTAGCCCTCCTATATACACATGATAAAGAAGCTGTGAAAGAAATCAGAGAAACATCACCTTTCATAGATAGCCACAAATCACATCATGGGAAGTGAAAGACCTATTCAACAAGAACTTTAAGTCTTTGAAGAAAGAAATTGAAGAAGATACCAGAAAATGGAAAAATCTCCCATGCTCTTGGATAGGTAGGATCAACATAATAAAAATGGCAATCCTATTAAAAGCAATCTATAGATTCAATGCAATCTTCATCAAAATCCCAATATAATTCTTCACAGACCTTGAAAGAACAATAACCAACTTCATATGGAAAAACAAAAAACCCAGGATAGCCTAAACAATCCTATACAATAAAGGAATGTCCAGAGGCATCACCATCCCTGATTTCAAGCTCTATTATAGAGCCACAATAATAAAAACAGCTTGGTATTGGCATAAAAACAGACAGGTGGACCAATAGAATTGAATCAAAGACCCAGATATTAACCCACACACTATGAACACCTGATTTTTGATAAAGAAACTAAAATTATACAATGGAAAAAAGAAAGCATCTTCAACAAATGGTGCTGGCATAACTGGATGTCAACACATAGAAGAATGAAAATAGATCCCTATCTATCCCCATGCACAAAACTCAAGTCCAAATGGATTAAAGACCTCAATATAAATCTGACCACACTGAACCTGATAAAATAAAAAGTGGGAAGTAGCCTTCAACGCATGGGCACAGGAGACCACTTCCTAAATATAACCCCAGTAGTGCAGACATTGAGAGTAACAATAAGTAAATGGGACCCCTGAAACTGAGAAGCTTCTGTAAAGCAAAGGACACAGTCAATAATGATGTGGGATTTCACTCTGTATGCTGTGAATACCATTGATTGATAAAGGCTTTGAGCCTATAGCATAGCAGGGCAGAATAGAAGTAGGCAGGGGAAACTAGACAATATGCTGGGAGAAAGAAGGGCGAACAGAGAGAAGCCATGTAGCCGTGCTGGAGACAGATGCCAGAACTTTAGTCGGTAAGCCACAGCCATGCGACGATACATAGTTTAATAGAAATGGGTTAAATTAATATGTAAGAGTTAGCCAATAAGAAGCTAGAGCTAAAGGGCCAAGCAGTGATTTAATTAATACAGTTTCTGTGTGATTATTTTGGGGCTAAGTGGCCAGGAACAAACTAATGACCTCCTTACTACACAATAAGACAAAAAGGCAGCTTACTGAATGGAAAAAGATCTTCACCAACCCCACATCAGACAAAGGACTTATCTCCAAAATATATAAAGAACTCAAGAAATTAGACATTAAAATTCCAAATAACCCAATTAAAAATAGGATACAGAACTAAACAGAGAATTCTCAACAAAAGAATCTCAAATGGCTGAAAGACACTTAAGGAAATGTTCAACATCCTTAGCCATCAGGGAAATGCAAATTGAAACAACTCTGAAATATCATCTTACACCTGTCAGAATGGCTAAGATAAAAAGCACCAATGATAGCTTATGCTGGAGAGAATGTGGTGCAAGGGGAACACTCTTCCATTGCTGGTGGGAATGCAAACTTGTACAACCACTTTGGAAATCAGTATGGTGGTTTCTCAGAAGATTGGGAATCAACATCCCTCAGGATCCAGCAATACCTCACTTGGGCATATACCCAAAAGATGCTCAATCATACCACAAGAACATGTTTTCAAATATGTTCATAGCAGCATGATTTGTAATAGCCAGAACCTGGAAACAACCTAGGTGCTCCTCAACTGAAGAATGAATAAACAAAATGTGGCACATTTACACATGAGAGTACTACTCAGCAGTAAAAGACAATGGCATCTTGAATTTTGCATGCAAATGGATGGAACTAGAAAATACCATTCTGAGTGAGGTAACCCAGACCCAAAAAGATGACTATATTATGTACTCACTCATAAGTGGATACTAGCTATAAACAATGGGTATTGAGGCTAAAGTTCATGATCTTAGAGAAGCTAAGTAACAAGGTGAACCCTAAGAAAAACATATATAGATCTACCTGGAAAGTTGAAACAGATAAGACCACCTGACAACATTGGGAGCATGAGGGTAGGAGGGAGAAGGGAAGGTGGAAGGGAAAGAGGAGGGGAGAAGCGGGGAGAGGAGGAGAATTTGAGGGAATGGGGTAGTCGAGATGGAGGAAGGACAGAGATGAGAGCAAGGAAAGAGATTATCTTGATTGAGGGAGCCATTATGGGGCTAGCAAGAGACCTGACTCTAGAGAAATTCCCAGGAATCCACAAGGATGACCCCAGCTAAGACCCTAAACAATAGAGGAGAGGGTGCCCAAACTGGCCTTGCCCTGTAGCCAGACTGATGACTATCTTAAACATCACCATAGAACCTTCATCCAGCAACTGATGGAAACAGGCAGAGACCCACATCCGAGCACTGAACTGAGCTCCCAAAGTTCAGTTGAAGAGTGGGAGGAGTGAGAATATGAGCAAAGAGGTCAAGACCATGATGAGGTTCACCCACTGAAACAGTCTACCTGAGCTAATAGGAGCTCACCAACTCTAACAGGACAGGGAAGGAAGAAGCATAGGACCAAATTAGTCCCTCTGAATGTGGTTGACAGTTGCATGGCTGGGGCAGACTGAGGGGCCACTGGCAGTGGTACCAGGATTTATTCCTACTGCTTGTACTGGCTTTTTGGGAACCTATTCTCTTTGGATGGATACCTTGCTTAGCCAGACTTAGCAGGGAGGGCCTTGGACCTTCCCCAAAGCATTGTGCCTTACCCGCTCCATGGAGTGGATGGGGGGGTGAGAGGAGAGTTAAAGAACATTTGAATTCCGCCAAAGACAAAGAGATAAGATAATGCTCAACGACAGAAAAGTTATCTTAGGTCAACTCCTATTCTAATAATTGTTGAATAAACACTATAATTATGTCTACTTAAGGTCATGAGTTTAAATTGCATCAAATTGCAAAGATAGCATTGGTGATGTGGTAATAAATATAGATTTCTTTCAAATTGCAGGAGTAGAAATATTAATAGAAATATAACATTTTGATGAAAATTTACATTTAAATTCATTAGATTCTCTATTAGTGCATAGGTGATCATTTTATTTTAATTTTCTAAAATTTTAATCAGTTTTACTGATATATAATTGACATACAAAAAAGACTAAAGCATTTAATATACACCTTGATGAATTTTTGGAAAAGTATATATTTATGAGGTATTACCATAATGACAATTTACTATACAGAATATTTATGGATTTTAGTTAAATGAGTTAAAAGCTTACTAAAAATCAAAGATAATTTAAACATAAATAACATTGGCCAATGGAAAAGCTGGTCTGGACAATTGACCCAATATTTTAGAACTTAATATGTGTTAGTTTTCTTTTTAGTGGTTAACCAATGGATGCCTGGTCACAAAAAGTTGGAGCTAATAGCCAAAGGAGGCATAATATTCTGTTGATGTCCAGACAGTTCCATGACTTGGGGTGTGGGTATGCAGGCTGGGTCCACTCACCTGCAGCTGGGACTGTTTCGCCAGCTCCTGGTAGTATGGGGATTCAGAGTTGGTGAGCTCTGACTTGAACTTGTGGTTTGGCAGAGAGATGCTGAACTCCACCTTCTCCTCTGGTGAGATTTCAGACACATGAATGGCTTCTGTTTTGCTTTTCTAGGTTAAGGAAAAAAACAAAAACAAAAACACAAAACCAAAAGAGCCTCTATTAAGGTAAACCACACACAATCCACTCTATTGTATAATGTGTTGCTATTATGTCAAGACTTGGCCTGTGAAGGTCCAAGCAGGTTAGGAATAGAAGTCCTGTTAATAAAGAGTTGCTTCTGACTTTTAGTGACAGACAATGTAAGACACTACTGGAGCTCCATTGGGTTGGTTCTTTATGTACTTATTTGAGACAAGGTCTCACTCTGTAGAACAGGCTGGCCTTGAATTTCAGTCAATCCTCAAATTTTATTTTTTTTTATTTACTTTGAGTCAGAGTCCCATTGTTGCCCAAGCTGTTATTAAACTTGCTATACAGATAAGTCTGGCCTTGAACCCTTGATCCTCCTGCCTCTGCCCTTCCAGTGCCATCATCCAGCTTCATCACATGTTCAATAACGCATGATAACTGTCTATACTTATGGGGTACAATGTGATGTTTTGATATATGTTTATAATCTGGAGAGATTATGCCAGGGTTATTAATATATTCAGCTCCTCAAATTAAAAAAAATCTTCTTGGGTGTATGTTGAAAAATGTTAGAATTTTTTCTCCTAGCAACTTTGAAGTATATAACGTGGTTTCTCTTGGCAGTTCGCATTCTGTGTAACAGCTCACTGAAGATTCCTCAGGTTTGACTGGAATCTGTACCCTTTGGTTCAGTGTTCACATTCTCTCCTCCTCTGGATTCTGAGGGATTGCTCTATTAGTGTCCACAAGTAAAAAGCCAGATTTTAAAATACCTCTCACCTAGTGCCTTCAGAGACTCCCTATGACTTGTGGTTAAAACCTAGGCTCGTTTTGTGCACATTTAACCTTTCCCGGAGTCTTATTCATTTTAATCCTGCAGCACTGATTGCTGGGTTAATAAAAGGCCACATTCTTCTGCTTTTCTCCTCCTGGAGAGTCTTCTTGAAACGCTCCCACCTCCATAGCACTCCTCCCGCCCCCTCCTTTCTCTATTTCTCTCTCTCTCTCTCTCTCTCTCTCTCTCTTCCTCTCTCTCTCTCATTTTACTCATGCTACGTTTTGTCTGAAATACTATTTCTCCTATCTGGAGTCTAGAAACCTTTGTCTCCCCCTAACTCCAGTGGCATTGATTGGCACTGCAACTCTTGTTTGGTACCTACTCATGTACTTGCCTGTTATCCCCTCTCTATCTGCAAGTCTTGTTGGCCCACACAGTTCTCTGCCATACAACCACCCACCCCAAAGCAAAAACAAGGAGCTGTTTATGTATTAAACTTAAGGAGTAGGCAAGCGTAAGGAATGTACCTCCTACAACTTGTCCTGGCTTATCATTTCATCCCAGTCACCCTTAATCATAGCACTCAGAGTGTTCTGTCATACATAATTGCATACATGTTCTTTGGTGCAGGATCTGTATTGCTTATCTTGGGATATTTGATGTACATCCCTAGTCTTGGCAAATAAATGGACTTGAGCAAAATATGCTGAGTGAAAGAATGGACCATAGATACAAACAGTAGAGGCTGCTCATCAGGGGTATGGCAGATGTCAGATGAAATATGTGGGGACACAGAGGGAGGTACCTACACCAGATATTGAAGGAAATGTGACACAGGCAATGTGAATGAAGAGGAAAGAATGAATAGTCATCCTACAAATTTTGAGCTAAACATTTTGGATTATAAAATCCTTTTTTTCCAATAGCACTTTGCCTGTTGGTGGGGGAGAAGTTTTCAGAAAAGCACATTATTTTTATTCGCAGCAATAGTTCAGCTGTACCTACTGCCATCTTGCCTGAAGGACACATAGAGTAGCCAGCAGGATGCTCATCAGGACTTCTCATGCAGGGCTAGTAAGATGGAATTTTCTGCCCTCACTTTGCCTTGTGCTTTGGAGAGAAATTGAAAGGATGGAGGAAGGGGAAAACATCTCACAGATTCCAGGGGAGAGTAGGTGTGGCCGCAGCAACAGTGAAAGGATGGGGAGTTCTGGCTTGTTTTTCTCTGCACTGCCGAGTCCACTTCTCATGAGCAATGAGGGCAATGTTTCTCTGCTTCAGCGCTGTCTGGATTTAGGCTTCTGGGAAGGATCAATGCTTCCCTACCTTGATACTCTAAGCAACTCTCACAGCTGTACCAGCCCACAAGGTGACTAGTGTATCTCTTAGCCCCGGGTCACTGTTTCTATTTTCCCTTGTCTTGATGTGGAGGATTTGATACATTTGATATACGTGTACTGTACATGTCAGACACTAATACTTGACTCTTGCTACCAACAAGGCTTATATTTTAGTGGAGAGTGAGTGACTGCGATTGATTGATTTTAATTCTTGGGAAGCACTATTATAAGTTATGCACTGGGGAGAAGGGTTTTTGCTTGCCTCTTGCAATTCCCCCGATTTTATCCTAATCCTCAACCTATTTATTCCCTCAGTCAGTAATAATAGTGAATAGAATAAAGTCACTGAGATTGTAGAGTGATGGAAACACAGTACAAAAATGTTGAGTGTCTGATCCATCCAACCTTTCCCCCGTTTTACTGAAGAAAACAAACCGAGGCTAGAGATACAACTAACTGTTAAGGGCTTGCTGTGCAAGACTGAGGCTCTGGCTCCCAGAATCCATGGAAAAGTCAAGGGTGCATGGAAGCCTGCCTATAATCTAGCACACATGTGCCCACATACATGTGAACATGTATACACATATGTATTCACACCACATACTCATAAATAGTAGAAAAAAAACAACGAAAAAGAAAAAACCAGACACATGCATGAAAAATTAGCAACTCAGAACTTCTTACTGTTGTGGGCTTCTGGATGTCTTTGAGGGTGTCATTGAGAATCTCGTTGAGATGTATGTCATCAAGAGGGAGTGGGAAGGGCCTCCGCGACATGCTGGCAACATCTGTAGAAATTAGCAAGATTTCAGACACAAAAATAAGACTAACAGAATTTAAATTAGAGCAAGGTCAAAATTCCACAATTCCATATGTCAGATAAATGCATTTTGAACTCACTTTTCAAAGAACCCATACATATGTCTTTGAACAAACTTTGAAGTCATACTTTCACTGTCCATTAAGTTATTCCTTCTGGGACCAAAATTTGGGGTTCCACTGTATGCTGTACAGTTAAATGATTTGTCTAATGAGACCTGATTAATATTTCCCTTTGTGATTATTTAAAGGATGTAAAGACAAGTGTTTATATTGAATCTGTTCTTTTGAATATTATCTGAGAACATTAACCAGGTCTTTAAATTCTAGATTGCTTTAGAAATCAGTAAATTTTAATTCTTAAAAATTTAAATCATGGACTCCAAGAGGTGAAAGAACATTAAGATGCTATCAATTACCCTTTGAGTTTTCCTTCTTCTTCTTCTTCTTCTTCTTCTTCTTCTTCTTCTTCTTCTTCTTCTTCTTCTTCTTCTTCTTCTTCTTCTTCTTCTTCTTTTTGTTATTTATTATGTGTGTTTTTGCTCCCAGAGGGCAGAGGAGGGCTTTGGATCCACTGGAACTGGAGTTCCAGAGGGCTGTGCATTACCACGTTTGAATGTTATGAACGCAGGCTAATTTCTGTGCCAGAGCAGCATGCGCTCTCAGCCACTGAGCTATCACTCCAACCCCACAAGCCACCCTGTAAAGCATCCCTTTTAAAATGACTATCAAAAACCATTTCAGACCCCTGGAAAAAAATTAGAGACATTTAAAGGTACCAAGTAATGGAAGTCTAGGTTCTAATCAAGGAGTAAATCATTTTAACCTATGTGTATTATTATTTTTATCATAGATTATAATTATTTTTTAGAAATGTTCAAGGAAAATAGTGTTATGATTAATTAGTTTAGATTTAGTCAGAAATTGCTTTCCTTTTTATGGGCAAAAAGCATAGAATGTATTGCTTTAGTTTTGAGCCTTAGGAAACAGGATATATCAATTTAAAAAATTTGTTCTTTCTTCATTCCCCCTTAAGAACTTTTTAAAGTATTCTTTAGCTCTGTGAGATTCTATGAAGTCATTGCACTTAGTGTGGAACTGTGGGTCTTATTGAATTATTTGGAGAAATGACTTAAAGCACAAACACATATTAGATTTATTTGTTTTATTGTTTCATGTGTATGGGTGTTTTGACTACATGTATGTCCTATGCAGTCCATGTGTGACTGGTGCCTGCAGAGGTCACAAGAGGGTAATGGAGTCCCTGGGACTGGAGTTACAGATGGTTGCAGGCCACCATTATGTAATGTCAAATTGTCTACAGCTATTTCTTTAAACATTTATCATTTCTTTGTGAGAATCAAAACCATTCTTTTTAAATACACAGTAATTTATGATTAGTTATAGAGTAACCTTACTGTGTGACAGAGTTTGAAAAGGTGATACTTTTGGGTAAAATTGTCCTTGTCATTTGGTTGATTAGGATCGGGAAGGACAGTATCTCTGATATCTTCCTTTATAGCTGTAGCTGAACAGCCTGCAGCCAGCCCTTGAGCTGGAGAAATTCTTCACTAGAGTAGGCTTCCTTGGGCCACCAGTCCTCAAAGCATGACACAGAGACTTCTTATTAGTTATGAATGCTTAGCCTTACTTTAGGCTTGTCCCACTAGCTCTTATAACTTATTTTAACCTGTTTCTCTTAATCTACATTTTGCTTCAGGTTTCTTTTTCCTTTCATTCTGTATGTCCTATTTCTCCACTTCATGTCTTTCTGTCTGGCGGCTGCCTGACTGGCTGGCCCTGGGCATGGCTCTTTCCCTCGTTTTCTCCTCCTGGGCCTAGATTCCTCTTCCTCCTTATTCTCTCTGCCTGCCAGCCTTGCCTATCCCTCTACTGCCTAGCTATTGGCCATTCAGCTTTTTATTAGATAAGTCAGATGTCTAAGGCAGAAAGGTAAAACAGCAACACATCTTTACATAATTAAACAAAGCCAACATAAACAAATACACATATTTACATAGTTAAAGTAATATTCCAAAACATAAACAAATGTAACACATGTTTACATAGCTAAACAAATGCAACATAAACAAATGGAACACACTTTTACATAGTTAAAGTAATATTCCACCACACTCCACCCTGGGAGAACAATTCAAATTACCTAAGCGTTATTATTTTATAACAAATTGGTTATACCCTGTTTTCATTCCAATAAAAATATCCTAATGATTAAACTAGATTAAAAATGTTCCTATTTGATTGTCCTTGTTTGTTGTCATGAAGAAAAATTATTGAGACTAATAAAACTAGGACCAATTATCGGGTTGCAGTCTCATCTTTTAGTACACTTGAAGACTGTCCTCTCTTGCTTCACACCAAAGGTGCCTGGTAATACTTCTCACCAAATCCTAATCTCTGTGGTAGGCTGGAACTGAAAATGAGAGAAAACACGATGTTTGTCTCTCTGAAACTATCTTAATTTGCCTAATAAAATTATCTCCAGTTGTATCCATTGTACTGCAAATGACCTAACTTCATTAATTTTTATGAATTTTGGTAATCTACTTCTCTTTTCTGGTTAGTTCAGCTGTCATTCTTCTTAACAAACAATAATATATATTCAATGGAATAAAGGACACATATATGCAATTAACACACACATATTATACACACACAGATAGACAAACACACATATGTTGTTTTTAACAAAATCTTAATTGTCTGATTTTGCCAATAAAGAGTTGGAAATCAGATGCTGGAGTGAAAACCTGTTATCTCAGAGAGGTAGAGAATGCACTCAGCTGATATTCCTCCTCTGCAGATGTTCCAGAAAAACTCATTTATTCCTCTGCTGTTTCAAGCAAAACCCGTCAAACTGAATGTCCCTGCTTCTACCTCCTGCTATCTGTCCTTCCGACTCCCTCTTACTCCGTATGGTTTTTTCCTGTCAACTGGTTGCTTGCTCTACCTCTTAACCTATGGTTGACTTTATTCAATCCTGTTTACACCATTCAAGCAGAAAGCTCTTGGGTTAAAGGTGTGTGATATGGCTGAGCCACAGCACAGCTAAAAGCAGTAAAGAACACAATCTTGGGGTTCACCGTGTGATCAAATATCCCGCAAAACACACACACACACACACACACACACACACACACACACACACACACACACACACACACAGTCTGTAGTTTCTATCAATTTTTAGTTTTATTCATTGTGGTCAGATAGCACAATTCATTGCGTTTGGTTGAAGACTTGCTTTGGATCTTAAAACGTCAGTTTTAGAGACAGTTTAGTGGCTGCTTGCTTTGGATCTTAAAATGTCAGTTTTAGAGAAAGTTTTGTGGCTGCTTAGATGGTTTCTTTAGTGTTTGGTAAAATATCCTGTAGATAGTTATTAGGTCCATGTGAACTATATGATCTTTTAATTATAATGTTGCTTTTTTGGCGTATTTTGTGTGTATAGCCCATCTCTGTGTGAGAGCTGGGTAGTGGAGTCACACAGTGTGATTGTGTTGAGGCAATCTGCACCTTTATATCCAATGATGTTGGTTTTATAAAATTAGGTATCAGATGTTTGGTGTATATATGCTTGGGATTGTAATATCATTTTGATGATTTTTTCTCAATCAGTGAGAAGTGACTTCCTTTATCTCTCTTGACTACTCTTGATGTCTATTTTGTTAGATACTTACATATTTACACCTGTTTGTTCTCTAGTTCCATTTGCTTCAAATATATTTTTCCATTCTTTCACCCTAAGTCTGGTTTGTCTTCTGTTTATTACAGACAACAAACAAAGAGGCCTTGTTTTTAAATCCAGCCTGTTAGCATGTGTCTTTTGATTGCAGAATTGAAACTACTAATGAAGATACTATTATTAAGAGATGGGTATTAATTCCTGTTATTCTGCTGTGTTTGTGATATGTGGAGCCTTCCCAATCCTCCTTGGCTTATTACTATTACATGTGGTTTATTTATTCTACGGCTTTGTAAATCTGCTTAGCTCAATGTGTTCTGGAGGGCTTGCACATGTCCTTAGTTCCTTTAATTTGTATTAATCATGGAATGTTTTAGTTTTTCCTTCAATTATGAAAAACAGTTTGTTGGATACAGTAATGTGTAAGGGCAGCTATTGTCTTTCAGGGCATGGAACACATCACTCTATGCCCTTGCTTTTAGAGTTTCTGCCATTTTCCTGGGTTTGCTTTTCTGTGTGACCTGTTGCTCCTCTTTCTCACTGTTTCTTTCTTTCTTTCTTTCTTTCTTTCTTTCTTTCTTTCTTTCTTTCTTTCTTTCTTTCTTTCTTTCTGTGTTATGCAGACTTATTGTTTTAACTCTACAATTGACATAAGGAGGTTCTTTTCTGGTCTTGTCTCTGCCATTCTAATGCCTCCTGTGTCTGGACCATCATCTCTTTCCCTACATTTAGGCAATATTCTGCTATAATTGTAATTGGTTGTATTTCCTGTGTGTGTGCATGCACACACACACACACACACACACACATACACACACACTATTCTTTATTCTATGTTCATGATTCATAAATTTCATCTTTTAATGGTGTCTCACATGTTCTATATGTACTCTTTCATTACAACATTGCTCATTGTCTGAATGTTATAATTCATAACTATGCATTCGAGCCTTGATATTTTGCCCCCACCTTGGTCAGTCTATTGGCAAGACTTTCCACTGAGTTTTTTAATTTGATCTTTTGAAAAATTTTATTTTCATAGTTTCAATTTAATTGTTTTTAAGCTTTCCTTTTCTTTATTGAATCCACCACTCTTATTTTATTTTTAAATTTTTATATGCATTGGTGTTTTGCCTGCATTATCATCTGTGTGAAGGTGTTGGATCCCCTGGAACTAGAGTTACAGACAGTTGATGTATGGAGGCTGCTTAGCCCTGAAATAATCACACAGAAACTATATTAATTAAATCACTGCTTGGCCCATTAGTTCTATCTTCTTGTTGGCTAACTCTTACATCTAAATATAACCCATCTCCATTAATCTGCGCATCACTACCAGGTCGTGGCCTACCAGCAAGGTTACAGCGCATCTGTCTCTGGCAGCGGCTCCATGGCTTCTCTTGACTCCGCCTCCTTTCTCCCAGCATTCAGCTTAGGTTTCCCTGCCTAGCTCTGTTCCCCTGTAGCTCTACTATAGGCCCAAAGCAGTTTCTTTATTTACCAGTGGTAATCACAGCACACAGAGGTGAATCCTACATCAGAAAGTTGTGAGCTACCATGTGTGTGTGTGGAAATGAAGCCAGGTCCTCTGGAAGATCAATCGCTGCTCTTAACCACTGAGCCGTCTCGCCAGCTCCAAATTCTCCATCCTTATAACCATTCTTTTGAATTCTTTGGTTGGGTTTCACCTAACTTACTCTTATTAGAATACATTACCATGGAACTGGAAATTTTTAGAGAAGACATAATGCCTTTATTTGACTTTAATATTCATGTTTCATATGTTTCTTCAGTGCAACACGTGCATCTTGGATTGGGTCATTGGCTGGGTATTTGGATTACTGATAGTCTTCAGCTGAAGTACTTGGAGTGTTCAGCTGGGATTAGGTTGTAGTGGGGTTGAGGTATTAGTCCTTTCCACTGGACTGTGTATAGCTCAATAGCTAAACCTCAGCCAATGTACTCAAGTCACTGGGCACAAACTCCAGCCATACTCTGAGGGTAGATTACTACCTACAGACTCACCCCAAATAATGGATAGACTCACTTTCAAAACTAGCCCTTTTGGTTGTCCTCCTTTCCTCTATAAGTAACGAAGTGGCTGTCAGTTAGGGCATGGTGAGGCCTGAAGCCTCAGTGAAGCCCATGCGGTTTCCACAGGAGTCTGAATGCAAAATCTGAGTCCTCCCTTAAAAACTAGTTTCAATTTTGTCTTTATTTAATTAATTTAATTTTGCTATGAAGGTTCTTAGCAGATAAAACATCCTGTTTAAAAATCAGAAAAACAAATTTTAATGCTATTAATTTTTATTGTTTTTTACTGTCTAAAAGAAAGTAGCATGAAGTGTTTTTTAACAAATGCTTCCTGTAAACAATACTTTTCCAAATACATCTTGATATCAAGAATCACAGGTCAAACTTCATCATTTATAAGAGGAATTAACAACTACATAACTTTCTGATTTCTTGTTAAAGAATGTCTTTCACTACTTTTTGCAAGTGAAATTGAATGAGTCTTATGGCATTATTAGCTATGTAAGTCTAGAAATGGTAAATTATTTTGACTTAGAAGAAATATAAAAATGAAATCCCAGAAATTTCTCTGAATGTCAGGAAATAAATATGTAAACTTGATTGTCATTGTCTAAAAATCTGTTTTTTTAAGGCAAAGATTTAAAGGAACATCCTTCCCTTGTTTTTTTTTTTAAAAAAAATTGAGATAAGATCTTCTATATGAAACTGACTATAGCTTCAAACTTACTGTGTTGCCAAAGATGCTGAACTTTTGACCCTCCTGCCTGCATTTTCTGAGCACTGGGATTATAGGCATATACCACCACATCCAGTGTAAGTCATGTTGTGTACTGAACCTGGAGATTTATGTATGCTAGGGAAGTTCTCTACTGAGCTCCATCCCCCATCTCCAAAATTTGCTTTTTAAAAAACATTATTAACATTTTAAAAATCAAATCAAATGAGAAAAATACTGTCTAGAAGTTCAATAGTTCTGTATACTTGAAAGTATATATAAAATGGGACCAGAGAGATAGCAAGTGATTAAGAGCATTTGATGCTTTTGTAGAGGACTTGGTTTTGGTTCCCAGCCCCCCAAATGGAGGCTCACAACCATCTGTAACTCCAGTTCCAGGTGATCTAATATCTTATTTTAACCTCTTAATGTCATTGTATACATGTGGTACTTGTATACACATGTGGTGCGGGAGAATTATCTGCATTCTGTCAATCATGATTTAAACAGACACTGATTGGCCATCAGCCAGGATGTATAGGTGGGACAACCAGACAGGAAGTAGAGGCGGAGCAAGGAGAATAGGAGAATTCTGAGAAGCAGGAAGCTCTCTCGGCATTCCTGTGCAGACCACCGAAGAAGCAGGATGTGACCTACCCTGCTGAGAAAGGTACTGAGCCATATGGCTAATATAGATAAGAATAATGGGCTATATAAGCTATAAGAGCTAGTATGAAACCTGAATTAATGGGCCAATCCGTTTATAACCTAATGTAGACTCTCTGCATGATTTTTCTTTGGGGCTTGCTGGCTATGGGGTACTGGGCAGGACAGAAACCCCAACAAGCCAGCCCTCATGTTACACACATGTAGGGAAAATATTCATGCACATAAAATAAAATAAATATTTTAAAAGGTATATGATATATATTTTATATTTGGTACATAGTATGGATATGTAATTCAGTCTATCCTTGAATTCACTATATAGCCCAGATCATGGCCTCAAACTCACGATCTTTTGGCCTCAGTCTCCTGAGTAATGGGATTATAGGCATGTGCCATCCATCCTCCTCACTAAAAGTATTATTAAATTATGAGGGGAAATGGTAAGACTGCCATAGTAAAATACATGAAATAGAAATTTCAAACATCTAATAAACATAAAATTAATATCTCTCTTTTTGGTAAACATTAAAATTTTAATGTTCAGGGCTGGCAAGATGACTCAACAACTAAAGCTCCTTGCTGTACAGGTATGAAGACATGTGTGTGATCCCTGGAGCCCATGATAGGGAGAGGAGGGCACCTACTCCACAGTTACCCTCTGACCACCACATGTGCATGTCTGCGCTCAGACATACACACCAACACTTTAATAAAATGCTAAAAACTTAAAGCTAAAACTTAATATTCAGTATTTGCAAATGTGCATTGAGACAGGTGCTTGCCATTTTGACCAGTGACTTATTTAAATTATAATAACATTTCAGGAAGACATTTGGGAAAAATTTATGAAAATAGAAATTTGGTATTATTTTTCCCCTTAGTGCAGAGATTGAACTCAGTGCCTCAAGCTAGGCAAACACTCTCCACTGAGCAATGTCACTAGTCCCAGAAGCCAGTTTTCGATTTAGCAATGTCCATCAGGAAATTAGTGATTTGAAAGGTATTTAGGCTTAAATGTATTGACCAAACAGTGTTTGTTATGTATATAGATATTTCACAAGGGAACCCAAACTTCTAGAAATGAGAAAGCTAACCATAAATTGTACCAGCTTTTGTCAAGGAGGGCTTTGTAAATACCTTTTCCATGATGCTTTGAATTAACAGTTGGGAGAACATGAAATGAGATCTAAGCTTACCTGTGGATAACAGAGGGGTTTTGGTAGGCTCTGACAGTGTCTCTTCTGGGGCTATTTCATCTTTTCTATTAGCACAAAAGAAAAGAAAGAAGAGGTAAAGAGTAATTAATGATAGGGAGCCCACATTTAAGATTGCCCACACTAGATAGACTAAATATTAGAGAAAAAGCATATTTTAGTCTAGGTTCACCTATTTTTACTACTGAAGTGATGTTTGAATATATCTCTTTATGTATACATCGATATCTATATCATTGTAGAAAAAAATCAAACAACCTCTTGTAATGGTTATGCCTGACTCCTGGTCTTTCTCTCAGCCTCTTGGCTTTATATGGTCTCAGGGGTACATTTCTACAGCAAGCAAAACTGAACTTCATATGAGTCCTACTTCCTATTGTCCCTTTGCTCATACACTGATATAAAAAGCAATGGGTGACATAACTGGACATCGGAATACTCTTTCCAAACCTCAGACTCCTGTGAGTATGCTTACCCAACAAAGAATGGCTGGACTTAAAGGAACGAGAGAGAATAGTGCAGGCTTGCTAAGTCTGAGTTCTTTTCACAACAGTTGTGCACAGTGATAGCCAGCCAGAGAGTTGGGGGTAAGACTTCAGATCCTTGGATGGCTATGTGGGAGAGTTTCCAGGGTCAGAGCCAAGGCCTCAGTGGCAGAGCTGTCTGCATATTCTGCCAGTGTTCTGTTCTTACAGAGTGATCTGGACTGGACAGAGACAATACCACTACCTATACACCTCTGCCAGGTCAACAGTTTCCATAGTGCTAGGAAGTGTAATGTTTCATGTAGTATCAGCTCTCCTATCATGCTCTCTGACCAATAGAGATAGATGTTTGAGCGTGGGAGATGGATCAGTGGACAAACACTTGCCGTGAGAGCATGAGATCTGCACTTGGACCACATAAAATGTGTACGCAGAGCTATGAGTCTGTAATCCCAGCACTGGGTGTTGGAGACAGGCAGATCTAATGGGTTCACTAGCCTGCCTGCTTAGCAGAAACAAAGAGCTCCATTTTTAGTAAGAGATCATGTTTAAAAAGTAAAGGAAAGTAGGGAATGATGGTGGAAGATAATGACATTGACCCCTAGCCTCTAACATGTATAGTACAGATGAGCACACCTGCTCACACATGTGCACATACACACATACAGTCTACATACACACACACACACACACCAGCAAAACAATGGATGTCAGTTGTAGAAATGGATAAGTAGATTGGGAGATCCAGGGCAATAAAAACTGTGATTCTACTGGAATTTGAAATCTTACTATTTTTCTGGTATTATGCTGTATGCTTAAAAAAATAGTTTTTGTGGAGATGATATTTAAATGTCAAACACAGTGGCATTCATGACTTAGACAAATTTTCTTTCCCTTTTATTTTATAACCCTTTGTTTATGCTCAGGCCTTCCTGTTAAGACCACTTGACTCTCCTTGTTCCATGCTGCCCTGGAAAAGAAACTAAGCAAGAGGAGGGGAGTTGCGACTATAGTGGTTACTGCTTCCTTACAGATTAGCGCCCCAGTGTGTGCTGCACTTCTGGGCGGCATCTTCATCCTCCATCTTCATCACGGCTGATCTGACCTCTAAGCTGGCAATCTGAACTACCTGCCAGAAGATCTGGCTGGAAATCTGAGTGGGGTACCCAATTTTTGTGCTGGGCCTTTATTTCAAAGCCGTCTGAAATTGGCAGAAATGGTGGACTAGTCAGGGGAGTGAAAATTCGCTTTTCTTTTTGGAAAGGTTTTATGTTAAAAAGAAGCCTTCCCTTTCCCTACCCTGGTTTCTAAAGCTGCTTGAATGTGCGTCCCCTCCTCTTTCACAATGCTGTGGGCACAGGCAGGGATGGAGAGAGTTTTTCTCTGTGAACGTCTCGTAATTTTTCATGTTTCTCTATCAAGAATTAAAATGTTTTGTTGATATCTTTTCACGTGGGTGGCCTCTTCTTAGTTCTAAGGCTTCTTCTGAAAGTAGGAGTCAGCAAACTATTGTCCAGTATTGAAATCAGCAGAGAATATTTCTGTGTCTTGTGAACAAAGGCAGTAGTGTAGGCCCAGCCTTTCCCAGGTCATGCCGTCACATCTGGCGATAGTGTGTTGAAGTACATGAGAGCAGCTCAGCACAATAC
This sequence comes from Ondatra zibethicus, assembly GCA_004026605.1. Taxonomy (NCBI): domain Eukaryota; kingdom Metazoa; phylum Chordata; class Mammalia; order Rodentia; family Cricetidae; genus Ondatra; species Ondatra zibethicus. Next base: position 55,783 of record PVIU01001804.1, read on the forward strand.
TTGATTACGAAAATACTTGATTAAGCAGCACGTGGGTCCTGCTGTGGGGGGAGAGTTTTTGCTTTCACAGGAAAGCAGGAAAAGGAAGGAAATGTTCAGTCAGAAGGCAGGTGCCAAACAGAGCAGAAAGTTTAAGAAGTTTAAGACAGACTGCATCTTTAAATGGGCTGTGAAGATACCTGGAGTGTGGTGGTTTGAATGAGCAGTCCCCATAGGCTAGTATATTTGGATGCTTGGTTTACAGTTGGTACTGTTTGGAAGGATTAGTGGAGATGTGTCCTTGTTGGAGGAGGTGTGTCATTGAGGGTGGACTTGGAGGTTTCAAAAACCCTGGCCACCAATGTTAATGTTCTCTCTCTCTCTCTCTCTCTCTCTCTCTCTCTCTCTCTCTCTCTCTCTCTCTCTCTCTCTCTGTGTCTCTTTCTCTGCCCCCCTCTGCCTACCTCCCTTCCTCCATCTCTGATTTGTGGTTGTTGCCTCCAGAAGTAAGTGAGCTCTCAGCTGTTGCTCTATTGCTATGTCTGCCTGCTACAATGCTCCCTACCGTGATGGCCATGGACTCACCCTCTGATACTCTAAGCCAACCCCCCCGCCGCCAAATGCTTTTTAAAACTAAGTCACCTTGTTCTTGGTGCTCTGCCATAGCAGTAGAATGATAGCTAAGACAAGAGCTTGGAAGAGAGGAGGATTTGAATAGGTAGAATGGAGGAGGTAGGTTCTTCCATGGAGGAGAGAAAACCCTCAGGTCAGAGCCCTGGGTGATCAGGGTGTGCAGTGAGAAAAGAAATGGCATGCAGGCAGCAGTGGGATCATGGGTAATGTGAGGCAAATGGGAAAGGTCAGTGGACAAGAAACACTAGTTAATGTTCCCTTGGCTTCAGTAATAGGTCTGGGAAGAAACTAGTAACATTCACTAACAGGAAGGTTATTTAAGCAAGATCTAATAAAGTAATTATTTATTAAATTCTGGAAAAATAGATAAAAATATAATAGTACCACGTGGCTGGTAACAATGAGGTGTATGGAAGCCAGAACAGAAATCCATGGAAGGAGCTGCTGGAGAGGCCAGATGACAGTGTTCGGAGGCTTTCAGCAAGTGTGTGTGTGTGTGTGTGTGTGTGTGTGTGTGTGTGTTGAAACAGTGGGCAGGGGAGGTAGATTTCAAGGACCCCATTCTGCTCTCTCCATTGGTTGGTCCTACCCAAAGGCCAAGAGATGCCACGGATGCAGTCCTTACCATGCAGCTGCTTGTGAGCAGACTTGGGGTGGAGAGACAGAGAGGGGGGTGTTCAGAAGACAGTGAAGGGCAAGGAGGGAATATTTTGAGTGGAATCAAGCAGGACTCAACCTACTAAAGAAATATTCCAGATTTATTAATCTAGATGTAGTTATGTTAAAAAGGAAAAAAATTAGAGGCCAGGATATCTATTGGGGTGATCAGATGTGCTATTACATCCCTCCTCCCCCGCAGAGTAAACTGACAGCTTTGGAACTGGTTGGTGGCAAAGAGACAAGAAACAAAGCAACAAACATGAACGGCATTTTGAAGTATTTCCTGTAACCTATATGCTGAAATGTGTATGATTTTAATATGTCATCAACTGGGTGTGATTTGTGAGTCCTGAGTTTGGCAACAGCATCTCTCTTCTTTAATCATTTTAGCTAATGTTCTCTCTCTCTCTCTCTCCCTCTCTCTCTCTCTGTGTGTGTGTGTGTAGCTAAACTTTCTTATTTGATATTCAATTCTTGTTGAGGATGTAGCTCAGAGCTTCAGTCATTTAGTCTGAGAAATACTAACACTTTACAGAATACCAAATGAGAGTTCAAAATTCAGGTTGCTTACTGATCGTGTTACGCATTTTCCCGATGTAACTAACAGTGTGCTGTAAGTTCTAAAAATTAAACTTTTAATTGCTGTAGAACCTTTAAGTGAAAACACACGTTAGATGCATATCACACAGGGAGGAATTCCTTTGTCCTACAAACATCTATCTCAGTTTGTCAGGTCTATCCTCTTTCCCTGCGTGCATGCATTTATCTCCAGTGCAGTATATGCAGACATTGTCCATCAGCATAACCTAAACAGATCTTGGTGGCTGACAAATCATTAAGGCACAGTAGCTTAGTTGCACTCCATTATATGATCTTTTGAAAGTCAAGAGCATCCAGAATTCTATTTTGGGTACTTACTTCCCAAGGAAACTTCTCTGTTTTATTCTCTGAAAAAAAAGAAAAGAAAAGATAAAAAGTAATTTTACCCAGAGATAATGCCAACTGAAGAGCTAAAGTCTGTTTTCATTCCCTCTGACTTCAACTCCACTTCAACCTGCCTGTGCGATATTATTTTGCAGGAATAAAATTCCTGCCTGTCTTATTAGCTTTCTCTAAGTATTTTGTCAAGTAACTTTTATGCCTTGGAAACCATTTCAAAGGGGCAGGGGCCGGAGGCCTGGACACTGCTGCGGCGTTGTGCAGGCTCACCTGCTGAAGTAGATCCAGGTGCTCCTGGGAGCTGCTGAAGTTTTTCCCAATGTCAAAGAGACAGAAGGTCTCCTTCTGGCAGATGCTGACCCAGTCTTGATATTCCTCCGTGTCTGGAATGCGATCCAGAAAGACCCGATAGGCTTCCCACACTATTTCTTGACACACTGTAACACACAGCAGTTAGGGGAACAGAATGGAGAAGCACTTTCCCACAAACACGCAGTCTCATAATACAGAAAGTGGTTTCAGGCTTACTCTTGCTGCTGTGATAGTCAGTGTTATTTGTCAACAGACAGAAGGGACTGTCTTGTTTACATTATGTTGACCAATGGGCATATCTGTCGGGGGGTATTTTGATTGCATAATTGAGGTAGGAACAACCCCCTCACCCCCATGGCTGAGGCCATTCAGTGACTGGGATCCAGTAAAAACTCAGCTGAGTACAGTACTAGTGTGAACACATTAATTTATTGCTCTTTTCTCCTGAACATGGACATAATATTAACAGTTTTCTTAAGTCCTTTTCTGCCACCATATTTCTCAAATCAATCATTTCTGCCATGATGAACTATAAAATGGAATTTAGCCATACAAACCCTTTATCCCTTGTTCTAATTTGTTTTTCATTGCTGTGATAAAGACCATTATCAAGAGAAATGGGGGAAAATATTTATTTGGTTTATACATCCTGTTCACAGCCTATCACTGAGGGAAGCCAAGGCAGGAACATAGTCAGGGCAGGAACCTAGGAGCAGGAAATGAACGGAGGCCATAAAGGAGTGCTTACCTCCCATGACTTGCTCATCCTATACTGTTGTATAACCTAGGACCACCTGCTCAAGGGGGGTGCTGCCCACAGTGGGCTGAACCCTCCCACATCAATCATTACTCAAGAAAATGCCCCAAAGGCATGTCTACAGGCCAGTTTGATGGAGGTGTTTCTTAAATTCTCTCTTCCCAGATGACCCTGGCTTATATCACATCGACGAACAAACAAATGAACAAAACCAAAACCAATACATAACTTTAAATTGTCTTTATTTGGGTCTTTTATCACAATGCCAGGGAAAGAAACTCAGACAACAGACCCTGGAAATTAAATCACCTAAACCATTTGAGCACCTAATACGTACTAAGGGGAAGACAATGGGGAACAAGGTATGAATGGATGGTTCTCACATGGAAAACTGTACCAGGGAGGGCAGGTATCTTACCAAAGCATGAACATAAATTACACAGAGAAGAGATTCAGCGAGATATGCAAAGGAAATGTGGGTGTGTGGTACAGAAGATGTGGCATTTCCTCCTTCTTGAACAGACACTGGCCATGCTTGGCAGACTCTACCACTGTACCCTACTACCTAATTCAGAGTTTGGTTTTCTGAAAACTTGCTGTCACTGTTCAGCTTCCATCACCTCCCCACACAGTGCTGGTGATTGAACCCAGAGCTCACCAATGCCAGGGAAGTACTTAACCACTGAACCACAATCCCAGCGCAGCCCCACTCACCCCGCTCTTAAGAACAGCTGGTTAATCTATTTGCTAAAAGAACTTGATGGCTCAATAATCAGAGGGTGTGGCAGAATCTACTGCACCACAGAATGATCTGACTCTTATTTTAAATATTAATATTTACAACTCAACAAAACCAGCATCCTTATTATTTAAGCTAATGATGGAAAACTTGAGATGTCCACTGAAAAATGTGTTGGGGGTACATAGGTGAGATGTTAGCATTGAAGGTTAATAAGATATGTCAGTAGTAGATTTTCACCATCAGTAACATATTTGTTTATTAATTATTTATTTATTATTTAATTTTGTCTTGAGAATTGTGAAGAAGTTGAGATCATCTGACTTTCTAAAGAAAAATGATTGTGGGAGGAAGAGGATGAGAAAAAACCAGTTTGGAATCTTATTCCTGTGTATTATGTCCCACCTCCCAACTTACGCCATGACTGCATTTCCCTACACTTCCTGTTTCCAGAGTCAAAGGGGATTTCAGATCAATGGAAGCTCAGGCTGTTAGTCAGCAGCATCTGACCAGAATCCTCAGGGGAGCTGATCTCTTCACAGGAACTCCCAGAGGCAATAAGAGAGCAGTCTTGCTACTCAACAAGCTCCCCTCTCACTCTGAGTGAAGCCACAAGAAAGCAGGGTAGGAGCCCCACATAGAAAACATGCTTTGCAATGTGACCTCTCTACCACCTGCCAAGATCATAGTGCCAGCTGCTGCTTGCAGCACACAGCGTGGCCTTTATCTCCTCAGCACTCAAGGAAGAAATGCATTTGTCCAAACCCTAATAGTTGGAGGTCCAGTCTGAGCAAACTGACTGCCCTTGCTGACCTCCTAGCCCTTACGTTCCATCTGTCTTTAAGGATGTGTCTGTCTGCTGGTGCCTTTCCCCCCAGGGTACCTGCTAGTTTAGTTCATCCCCCACCCAACCACCCTCAGAGATGCAATAATCCATAAAAGAAATTGTCACTGCCTTTGAGGCTTAGTATCGGTGCCTTTCATGGATGATACCCATAAACGTCAGGGAAGTCATGATTCAAAAGTCCCTTCTCATTACCAGATAGGTACAGCCTTGGGCGTGTTGCTTTTGGACACATTGTTTTCATTTTATGATGTAGGAGTTCCTTCTGTTTGTATGTTGCTTTCATTGGATAATGGATAAAGAAACTGCCTTGCCTAGTTGATAGGACAGAACTTAGGTAGGTGGAGTAGACAGAATTGAATGATGGGAGGAAGGGCAGAGTGGCAGATGCCATGCATCTCCTGCCTGAGACAGATGCTGGTTAGAATCTTGCCAGTAAGCCACAGTCATGTGGTGATACACAGATTAACAGAAATGGGTTAAATTAAGATGTAAGAATTAGCCAATAAGAAGTTAGAGCTAATGGGCCAGGCAGTGTTTAAATGATTACAGTTTCTGTGTGGTTATTTCAGGTGTAAACTAGCCAGGCGGCCGGGACAGAACAAGGGCCCATGCTCCATGTAACAATTTTATTTCAGTCCACTTTAAGGTTTGGACCAATTTTTTCTCAGTTTATCTTACAAGCTATTCCATGTTGAGCCTAAACTCAAACTTGAAGGCTTCTTAGATGTGTATGTATGTTATATGTATGCATGTGTGCATTTTATATATATATACACATGCATACGTGCCTCTGTGTGTGCATTGTGTGTGTATATTCATTTTTCTGAGTGCTCTGCAGCCCCAAGACAGATCTCTGCAGGTAGTGCCCTGTTACACAGGGAGTCTGAGGCTGAATTTTGTTTATGAAGTCCGTGTCATTCTTTTCCTCCCTCTTCCCTTGTTGAACTTTCCCCCATAGACATCAGTACCTGCTTTTCATAAAGACACCGAGAGAAGAATCATTTATTATTGAAGCACAAGGAAGCTACTTAATGATTTATCTGCCAGGGGCGTTGCAGTTTATAAGGACCATCATATTAAGGATGAAACTCATGATGTTTAATCATGATTATCAACTTGACAGGATTCAGTATCACCATGGAAACAAACCTGTAGGCATGTCTGTGAGCTTTTCTAAACTTGATTGAGGTAGAAGACTTTTGCTAAATGTGGACAGTACTGTTTCCTTGGCTCAGGCTGTGTGAAGGAGAAAGGGACCAGAGCACTCTATTTTCTCTGCTTTCACAACAGGAGAGCAGCTCCCTCTTCTCCCACTGCAGTATCTTCCCGGCAGAGATGGACTGTGTCTTCCAAGAGTGAACAAACCCATCCTGTTTTAAGTTGTCAGGAATTTTATCACAGCCACAAGGAAAGCAACCAGTCAAAATTAGGGCTAATGAGTTTTCTTTTTGAGGTGTGTGTGTGTGTGTGTGTGTGCGCGCGTGCGCGCACATACATGTGTGAAGGTCAGAGGACAACTTGTGGCAGTCAGGTCTGTTCTATCCTTTTACCATGTGGGTTTTGGAAACGCGAATCACATCCTCAGGTTTAGTGGCAAGTCCTTTTGCCTGCTGAGCTATCTGGAAAGCCCAAACTGTGACTTGATGTTGGGACTGAGAAAGAGCAAAGAGGGGAAAGAGAAGGAGAGCCTTGGGCTGCAGGGTGGTGGGGAACGTGTGGGTCGGCATCTTTGAGGGAGCATCCCTTGAGACTGCCAGAAACAAACTCTCCTTGTTTGCTTTTGTGCTTGAGGAGGGCATCTTAGTGATTCCACATAAAGCTCTATATACTTCACTTGTGGTGCTTTAAGCATTAAGGGGGGTGGGTAGCTCACTATTTCTATTTGATGTCAGAATGGGGAGCTTTCTCCCCCGAGTCTGTTGGAAGATGTCATCAGATCATTTTGTGAAGGCAGTGGTGAGTACAGTAAGTGGGTCACTCCATCAAAGGAACACAGCTTTGTGGTTTCTTGTTTCTTTGTGAACCAATTTTTTAGACTTAAGAAACACACACCGATGAATAGTAAAATTTCATATCACCCAGAGGCAGCCATAAAGATAATGGACTGTCATTTGCTGTGGGGAGAAAAACAATGTTTTGTTTTGTTCAGGGGAACAAGAATGAAAGAGGCAAACCTAATCAACAATAAAGAGCTACGCATTAAAATTCAGAACTCAAAATTTGGGCATAGCAATAGTATATTCCACAAATACCTCTGGTGAATTATATGTCAGTGTTGCAAAGAATTAGATTTTATATAAAAAGAGTAAGCAGTAATTTTGTGTGTGTGTGTGTGTGTGTGTGTGTGTGCGTGTGTGTGTGTCTGTGTATTAACGAATGTCATAGAACTTGCCGGCATTGTTATCTGATCAATGTGTAGGCACACCCAGCATAAATAATTCACACATCACTGTCTTTTCTTTGCATTGCTGATGAATGGGATGCTTGCTTCCCATATCCCTCAGCAGGCATTTTACTAGAAGCTTTTGTGAAGAGAATGTGCTAGGATCTCAGAGCACTTCATGTCTATGATTTGGGCTTTCCTTTTGAGTAATTTCCATTTTCCCATGGCTAAGATGTCTGTCAGAAAGCAGATATCCTTTTACCCTCACACACAGTTAGACACATAGGAAAAGAGGGCTTGATGTTTTTGAAGCCCTTAGTTAAAATCCAATAAGAACTCTTATGTTGGAGAGGATGTGGTGTCAGGGGATCACTCCTCCACTGCTTATGGGAGTGCAAACTTGTACAGCCACTTTGGAAATCAGCATGGTGGTTTCTCAGAAAACTGGGATTCAATCTACCTCAAGACCCAGAGATACCATTCCTGGACATATACCCGAAGGATACTTAACCATACCACAAGGACACCAGCTCAACAATGTTCATTGTAGTATTATTCGCAGTAGCCAGAGCCTGAAAACAACCTAGATGCCCCTCAACTGAAGAATGGATAAAGAAAATATGGCACATTTACACAATGGAGTATTACTCAGCTGTAAAAAGCAGTGACATCATGAAATTTGTAGGGACATGGATGGAACAAGAAAAAAAAAACATCCTGAGTGAGGTGACCCCAACTCAGAAAGACAAACACAGTATGTACTAACTCATAAGAGGATATTAGATGTAAAGCAAAGGACAACCAGATTACAAGCTACAACTCCAGAGAAGCTATGTAAGAAGGAAGACCCTAAGAGGGACACATGGACAGCCCAGGGAAGGATATTTAGATTAGATCTCCTGGGTAGATGGGGTGAGGAGGGAGTGGTAAAGGGGAGGGAATTGGAGATGGAAACATGAGGCAACTGACTTGTCAAAGGGGAGAGGGATGGAGTGGGAGAGCAATGAAAGAGAGATCTTGATAGAGAGAGCTACTATGGGATTAGGGAGAAACCTGGTGCTAGGGACAGTCCCCAGAATCCACAAGGATGACCCCAGCTAAGACTCCTAGCAATATTGTCTACAGGGAACCAGAACTGGCCTTCCCCTGTAATCAGATTGATAACTATCCCAATTATCAACATAGAACCTTCATTCAGCAACTGACGGAACCAAATGCAGAGATCCACAACCAAGCCCCAGGCCATGCTCTGGGAATCCAATTGAACAGAGGGGAAAGGGAATATATGAGCAAGGGAGGTCAAGGTCATGATGGAGAGATCTACAGAGACAGCTGAACCAAGCTCATGGAAACTCACGAACTCTAGACCAACAGCTGTACAACTTCCATGGGACTGAACTAGGCTCTCCATATGTGGGAGACAGTGGTGAAGCTTGGACTATCTTTGAGGCACCTGCTAGTAGCACCAGGGTCTATTCCTGGTGCATGAGCTAGCTTGTTGGAGCCCATTCCCTATGGTGGGATGCCACGCTCAGCGTTAATGCATGTGGGAGAGGCTTGGTCCTGCCCCAACTTAATGGGCCAGGCTTTGTTGACTTACCATTTGACTTTTTGACTTGCCACTGACTTTGTTGGGAGGTATGAGTGAGGGGTGAACTGGGAGGAGGGGAGGAGGAGTCAGGAGGAGGGGTGGGAGAGAACTGTGCTTGGAATGTAAAATAAAATAAAATAAAATAAAACAAAACCCAATAAGAACTCTTAATCTGAATTGAGTCCCAGTGCCCCCTACAGGTGGATATAGACATCGAAGAGGTTCTCTAGATGTCAGGAGCACAAATTTGTTCTCAACTGTCAGGAGGCCCATCCCAACACAGGCTAGAACTGAACCAGCTGCTCCTGTAACTCAGCTTTCCACAGAGGAGGCAGATGTATATTTTGGTATAGAAACTAACAATACCTGGGATTGTAAGGGTGGGAAAATGACAGTCCACTCAACTTTGACATGCAAGAAGATCTTAGCCCAGAAAGACAAGATATTTGACATCTTTTGTAGATATTTAGAGGACAGCATACCAACTAGAAATCTATTTTTTTTTAATTTTAAAGGAGAAGTCCTGTGTCTTAGTTAGGATTTCTATTGCTGTGAAGTGGTACCATGACCATGGCACTATATCTATATCTATATATAAACATTTAATTGCGGTGGCTTACATTTGCAGAGGTTCCATTCACTATCATCATGTCAGTGTGCAGGTAGACATGGTGCTGGCTACACCTTGAGAAGCCAACAAGAAGTGGTCTGAGGCACTGGGCAGTGTTTTGAGCCTATATGCGACCTCAAAGTCTTCCTCCACAGTGACACACTTCCTCCAACAAGGCCTCACCTACTCCACAAGGTTACACCTCCTAATAGTGCCATTCCCTTCTGGGGCCATTTTCTTTCAAAGTACTACAGCATGTGATTTCTTAATCCATATTAGGTAAATGAAGTGAGCAGGACAGCTGCTGGCAGCTGTTGGTCGATTTAATTCCTTAACGATTTTCAAGAATTGCAAGGCTCCCTGCTATGTTGTCTAAGTATAAAATACTGTGGAAGCCATTTGTAATTTAGGTCTCCTCTATGCCCCTGACTCCAGGTTTCTAAACTTTCCAAGTATTTTTTTTTCTGGATGAGCAATAAATAATCAAACTTATTATTGAAAGAGAAAGGATATGGGCTGTGATGTCCTTTTGAAGAAAAAAATCCTAAGTAATAAATCAACTTGCTCAGTTTCCTGAGATTGCAATTGTCCTAGACTTTTTATTTCATAAGAACATTAAAACTCAAGAATGGACTTTGGAAAAAACAAAACATTTAAATCCTGTACAGCAAGGCTTTTTTTTTTAAAATGATGTTTCCTGGGCCCCAATAGTTCCATGTAGCATAATGAATTACTTTAAATCTTAAGTGCCCAGTAACACCACCATTTTGTAGGTTTATGGCCCATTACTCTACCATGTTAATGGGCTGATATCTCCAGTTCTCCGAGGAGGAATGAGAGACCTTGAATTGTTTGGGGCTGAAGCTATCTGTGGGTGAGAAGGAGAGACAGGATAAAGAGAACAAAGGGCTAGCGGCTCCCATTGCTGTCCTTACCTCTCAGTCTATAATAAGCTTGGAGACTTGCTAAAATCTCTCTCAAGGATTCCTGTGGACAAATGTTAACAGCTGGGAAAAGTGTTGATCTTTTGGTTCGAAGCTTTGCCAAATCGAATATTCGTTTCATGGTTGATGCTTTGTGCATTTTTGTTGGGCTTTCAATTGTTTCGATTCCTGGAGTTTTGCCTGTGATTTTAGCTTCAGAAATGTATATTTGAATGGGCGTATCTGTAAGAGAAAAGTGGATTTCATGGTGAATATATACACTCACGTGTACGTGCTCCATCTGTGGATAGATGAATGAAATAAACAAAAGCCCTCCGGTTTATGACATTTCTATTTGCTACAGCTGACAATTTCAATACCTCAACGACAAGGCAGTTTCAGAAATAAGAGAATAGTATAATGAGCTGGCCAAGTATATATGTATTTTTAATACCAACCTCTCAAATCACCTTGCCTTTAGGAACTGACAAATATCAAAACCACTTTCTACACATCGCTCTGAAACTCACTCCCTATTCTGTGCTCAAGCCTCTCAAGGGATACTACTCAAGGCGGGGAATGGGAAAGCATGGTGGTACCCAGAGGTGCAGTCCTGATGAGGAAGTGGAGTGCTTCTGAAAACCTCAGAGAAAAACTACCACAACAAAGCCTTCTTGCCTTTAATGGGCAGCCCTAGGATTTCTGAAGGTCAGGGTTCAGAAGGTAGCAATCTGACTGAGAATGTCTTGGGGCATGTGTGGTCTTTGATGGCATTCACACAGGAAGCTTGGTGTTTTATGAGTGGCAGAGGTGGGGGCAGTGAGCGAAGGGCAGGGAGGGGAGTATGGCAGAGAGCATCCTTGGAGAGGAAACTCATTGCGAAGATGGCAGCTGTGCACTGGACCCCTCACCATCGCTTTCACTCTCTGATTTTTTTTTTAATTTTAAATTTGGACTTGTCTTTTATCTTGTTATTTCACAAAGTCTTTTCTATTTAGAAGGTTTATGTAACTTTTCTCAGTTGCTCATTCGAGAGGGTTCTGAAACATAGGTAGTGGCGCCTTCTTTCCCCGACACTTCACGTCTTTCCTTTCACCCACTCACTCTACCAAGTAAGGGATTATGGTGCTGCTCCCCTTTGGAAAGTGTTTATATTAAGATTTCCACTTGAATGCCCATATACTCCCCTTTTTTCAATATCAGTAATATTCGGCTTATATTATGTGTCCCTCAACTGATGAGAGAGGCAAATTTTGATACACCCATACAAAGGAAAGCAAGTCAGTATTCTGATAAAGGAACTACTGAAAATGTAACTCATCAGTCAAAAGAATTCATGCACACCCAAAGAACACACTGCACAGCTCTAGGCCTGAGACACTCTTGTAGCTTAAACTGAGGCCGAAAATGCTGGATCCCTGGGCCAGAAGCAAGAAGAGGGGCCATATATGAATATATACTAATATTTTTGGGGGAAGCTAAGAGTGTGTAATTTGGCAACATTTATTGAAATGTACAATTTGTGAAATACATTTTGTTTTTTAAAGAGTTGTATCTCAGGGCTCAGCGTGTGCCAATTTTACAGAGACATATTTGTGTTAAAGAGGGAAGACTCCTAAGCTGATGTCACAAATAAGATCATCAAGCCAAAGTCCAAGCAGATCAGTGAGGAGTAGTTCAAATGTTATGGAGTGTAAGTCCTGCCTTTGTGGCTGGGGTGAAAAGAGTCCAGGTGTATCCGATGTCACTTTGAGGCATCTCACAGAGATTTTGTGGTCTTGGTTGGTGGTTCTTCTGGAAAGAAGGAGTGTAAGGATTGACTGGTCCTTGTTACCACAGACTAGAATCAGTTTGTAGTCCCTGGGAAGCACACAGATATCAGCAATCCCCAAAAATCCCCAGGCAATTCCAACTTCCCCTCTTTCAGGATGTACAAGAGTTCTCCCACCTGGTGTGAGGATAATCCAATCAAACTGGCTTGCACAATCAGGAGGTTAACATATACTCGGTGAAAATGGAGCACTGACTGGGATTTTCTGGTTTTTGAGGTCTGTGATGACCTCATGAACTTTCCCACAGGTAGGGTCCCATCAGTTCCTCTCATGGTTGCTAGCAGCAACTGGGGCAACATTCTCACCCTTGTTCGTGCTGAAGATTAACTTTTCTCTTAAGGCAGTCTGAGTTAGGCAGTGTTTCTGGACCAAGACTAATAGTCAAGGGATATGCTATTGGCTGTTGCTGAGTAATTATAGGGGGGCCTGGGAATACCTGGATCAGCTAAGTATTTCTGAGCCTGTGTGGTGGAGTCAGTCAAACTGGTGGCCTGGCAAAGTGGAAGGCGATCAGTCAATACTAGGGCAAAGCTAAGCATACTTCTCCATCTTGTCTATGTTAATACTATAGCTAATGCTTAAGCCACAATCCTTCGTCTGTGTTTCTTCTCCGATCAGTGCTGTGCAAGTTCTCTGATACTAGGGAATTTGAACTCCAGTCTAAGGATTTTTGTTGGGCAGGCCACACTGACACAACCTATATGTTCCTTTTCTAAGGGTTTCAAATTGTTTTAAAAAAACAACAAAAGAAAGAATAAAAGGAATTGAAACATGAATGTTACATATTTAAGTGAAGTAAAAACAAAACAACCAAAACGATCCCATAAGGGCTAATGAAGTTGCTCTCCAGTGAGGCAACTAGTTCAAGTAGGATGATACTCTTCATTATCTCATATGTGGATATTGAGCTTGTAAAGATTATTTGGGTGTGCTTCCATAACTTTGATATTTTTAATTTATGTAAATATTGAGAAAATAGGTAAAAGTTTAATGAGAATCAGTTGATACCTCAAGATTAAAAAGGTAGCATATTTAATAAATGACTGGAAAAATAAATTTTGATATAAGTTTTCTAGTCCAAACTCCCTATGTAAGCAGGATGGCTTTGAAATTCTGATCCTCCTGCCTTCGCCTCCTGAGTGGAATGACAGGTGGATGCTACTACACCCAGTTTTCATAAAAATGTGAATCAAACCCAGGGCGTTATTCATGCTATAGCCATAACCCCAGAAGGTTGGAACTTATAATTATTGTAGTTTTAAAATATTTATTTATTATGTTAATATCATGTGTATAAGTGTATAGCCTGTACATATATCTGTGTACTCTGTGCGTGCCTGGTGCCCACAGAAGAGGGTACCAGATTGCCTAGAACTGGAGTTAACGAAATTTGTAAGCCATCGTGTGGCTCCTGAGAACTGAACCTGGATCTGCCGCAAGAACAGCAAGCACTTCTAACTCTGGAGTCTGCAGTCCCAGGGATATTATTTTGACGCAGAAAATACTTCTCTAAGACAATTATAGCCTGTACAACGATGATGTAACTGCCATCTGAAGCTATCTTCAAATGATGCTTGAAGTTACAAAGAAAAGTAAAGGGCAATGTGATCCTAAGAAAAAGTCAGCAAGCAAACAGCCCCACCCAGCACCTCTTGTCCAAGAGCAATGAATATAAAACCCTATATTCAACATATTACACATTTGGAAATAATACACAGCTGCATTTTTTAAAATTATAGAATAAGCATCAGAATACAACCTTGCTGCTTAATTTGGAGGAACAGCCGTGTAATGCAGTAGGAAGAATTTATGTCCTCTCTTCAGTGTCTAATATCAGAAGCCCAGGACGCAGATGTATTATTAAGCATAATATAGTCATTAAATACAAAAATAAAAAAAGTTTTTGAAATTAAAACCAAAAGAACAGAAGGGAGATATTTTATGTATAAAATGTTTTTAGTAAAAGCAGAATTTGCAAACAATTTCACACATCTACAAATAGATAAATAATTAATGGAACCGATTAAAAATGTGGGTATCAATGATGAAGAGTATTAATGTTGCCTCCGGGGTGACAACTGGTGCTGAACATGCCTAGGAGAAAGCTGGCACTTTCTAAAGATTTGTAGTACTAAATAAGAATACACCAGCTTTGCTGCTTTCCCTGCTCCATTCAGTTTCCCCTCCACCCCACCTCCGCCGACAGGATCATACCCTGTAGCTCAGGATATCCTAGAATTTGTGATCCTCCTGCCTCAGTCTCTGGAGCACAGATATATGCCACCATTCCAGGCCTACATTCACCTTAGCTCCTTCAGATGTAAGCACTTCTTGCTGATGTTCCTTCCCAGTTGTTGGCTTTCATTACATTTTACAGGGGATAAGCAGAGAGAAAGGAAAACCCCGTGACTTCCCATCCCCGAATCTGCCTTAGCTTATTCCCCTATGTGCACGAACGTCCAATTATTCTTCCTATTATTAATCCACTTTCTTGATACTGTGTTGTCTCCAACTGCTGACTCATTTTTTGATCTATACATCTGATTTATACTGTTTCTGTTTCTATGAATATTCTCCAAAACATCTGCTTTTATCTACTTCCCACAAGAAAGCAGGTCTTACACAAGTGAGGTTTCTTGCTTTAAATTTTCTTTCTTTCTTTCTTTCTTTCTTTCTTTCTTTCTTTCTTTCTTTCTTTCTTTCTTTCTTTCTTTTTTCTTCGAGACAGAGTCTTTCTGTGTAGCCTTGGCTGTTCTGGAACTTGCTCTGTAGACCAGACTGGCCTTGAGTAAGAGATCTGCCTGCCTCTGCTCCTGTGTGCTGGGATTAAAGGTGTGCACCAGCACTGCCTGTCACTAATGAGGTTTCTAATACCACATGTGCCTCTTCCTCTCTCTTCACACTTTCTTTTATTCTGTTTTCTTTTCCAATTTCAATACTGTGATGAACTCATGAGTGTATTGTGCTGTTTGTAGTCTGCTAATACAACACCTCACAGAGGTGCTGCAATCTGCATGATACAGCAATCCTTTATATACGTGGGCAGTGGAGACAGGCTCAAAGACCACCAATGGATGCTTGAAAACTTTGATAGAACCAAACCCTAACTGATGTAGGAGGGTCCTTCTGTATTTGGGTTGCTTTTATTGGTTAATAAAGAAACTGCCTTGGCCTTCTGATAGGGCAGGACTTAGATAGACAGGAGAAAGAGAACAGGATACTGGGAAGGGGACAGAGTCAGAGAGAGCCGCCGCCATGAAGCTCCCAGGTCACAGACGCTGAATCTTTCCCGGTAAGCTACGAGTAGTGACGACACACAGATTATTAGAAATGGGTTAAACAAGTATGTGAGAGTTAGCCACATATTAGAGGCTAGAGCTAAAGGGCCAGGCAGTATTTAAATGAATACAGTTTCCGTGTAATTATTTCGGGTACACACCGGGAGCCGGATGGCACAAGGGGCCCGGCGCCGGGAACGCAGCCCGAGCCCCACATTACAGCACCTAACCACACTGCATCTTTTACATTTAAATCCACAAGAATCACTTACATACAGTGACTCTAAGTTTTGTGTTGAGATATGATAGCAGAACCAGGGAGAATTTCTCTTTTTTTCATAGATCTACTCTTACTATATGTGGGTCTTAGCAATCTTATCACATGATTGCTTTTTTCTTTCCTTAGGTCAAGATGTTTTTGTTTGTCACTTAATGGAAGCACTTTCTGGACTTTCTCTACCATGTCTGAATTGCCGATATCACCACACTTGCACTCCTGGGCTTTATTAAGTGAAATAAGTGCTACTTGAGCATGAACACTGGAATACTGCAACAGTCAACAGTCACTGATTGAAGGGTAGGTAGTGTACATATCCAGTGTGGATACTCTTGACGAGCAAATGCTGGGCATCCTCAGCAGAACAGAGCAGGACGGAGTAAGGTTCTTTTATGTGTACATATCAAAACTTTGAAATTGTTTCCAAAGTTATACATCCGGTCGTTTAAACCCAGCAGACTGGTTGATAGGAAACTGAAATCTTAGAAAGCAAAACCATGGATAAGGGAGGACTAGAGCATATTGAGATACAATGTTGTAAAACACAGCCCCTGTGATCACTTCTAAGGGTTGGATATTGATATTTGCTGAGGGAAGAGCTAAGATTTAACATGGAAGGATGGGTTTTGCTTGAGCTGGGAGATTCTCATGAAATGACTGAAAATGTTTGGTTGGGAAAGGAGAATGGCATGTCCACAGTCCTAGCAGACTAAGGAAAATGGTCAACATGGAAGCTTCAGTTGTGGAGGGCTTTTCTTCTCTCTAGCTACTCTGTTCTGTCCTTGACCAGATTCTTCAAACCAATGTGACTATAGTATACTTGGAAGATTGTAAATATATAGAAATATAAATTAAAGAATCAATCAATAAACATAAGCAATTACTTTAAACATTATTGCAGGGGCATTTGATCTTTTGTTTCCTTTTTTATTTTTTGTTTCCTTTTTATAATTAAGTTTGAGTTACACAAATACATCTCCTCCTAATGTAAAGGAAACCCTGAAACCAAGGACATCTTTTCCAATGCAGAATTTAGGTGAATGCCATGTGACCTCAGGGTTGACCAGTCTCCTTGGATTTAGTTGTAATTTTCTTTGGGCTGCTAACAAGTTCTCAAATAAAGACATGGAGACTTATTATTAATTATGAATGCCTAGCCTTAGCTTAAGCTTGTCCCACTAACTCTTTTAACTTAATTTAAACTGTTTCTATTCATCTACATTTTACCTCAGGGATTTTTACCTTTCTTTCATTCTGTATGTACTGTTTTCCTGCTTCCTCCATGTCTGACTGGCTGGCCCCTGTTGTCTCCTTTTCTTTCTTTCCCAAGCCTAAATTCCTCCTCCTACTTAATATTCTGCCTGCAAGTCCTGCTTAGACCTCTTCCCTAGCTATTGGTTGTTCAGCTTTTTTATTAGACCAATAAGGGGCCTTAGGCAGGCAAGTTAAAAGAGCAACACATATTTATATAGTTAAACAAATGCAACACATCTTTGCATAGTTAAACAAATATTCTGCAACATCTGGAGTCCACGAAAGCCTTTGTCATTTCCCTGCTTCCTACAGAATGTTGGTTTTCAGTTACTGGTCACAAATGTTTTTCAGGTTCTGTGTTGCCTATAGAATAGTCTCTTCCTTGATTATATGTTCAAAAGTATTCAATAGTACATGGGATTTTGAGAAGTATTGTTTTTCTATAGCTGCTCTCTCCAATTGAGTTGCACAAGGATGTCTACTAGCTAATCTAGCTAATATGAAGGCCCATGGGCTACTCCTTACCAAAGTCTTCTAGAGAAATGCTTTCAGCTGTCCATTCCTCCAGGCTTCTGCTATAGGATTGCTTTATACATCCAGTGGCAGCAGCAGACAATAGGAGTAGGAGATTGGGGCTTTTGCAGCTGCCTTGCAATGAAAACAGCAGCCGTTTGCACTTAGCAAACCCATTATGCTTTCCTTGGGGAAAAGCACCAGTGTCTTAATGAATAAACTAATGGGAGTTGATATAAAAATTTCCTGGAATTTATACAGAACATAGCCTCCATTTGAAGAACAGAACTCCACAGAGATAAAGCTGATGACAGTTCAGGCATAAAGCACTAATGGGAAGTTTTTAGAAAGAAAGTCACTAAAAAAGAGTGAGGGGCTTCAGTCTTTACAAAATACCAGACATGTTTTTTTTTTTTTGTAATCCATTTTATCCAGGTCATCTTCCTAAATTAGTAGATTCTTAATTGCTTAACCAAATTTTCAAAGAGCAAAGGCAGTTAAATACACATCACACTCAATATACCTTAATATATATCATCAGATTAGACAGATGTCGCAACATTAGACACTGTTTACTGCATGGTCATGTGGAATGAAGGCTTCTACAACTTGCTGTGACCTCTGTTCTCCCACATCCAGTTTCCAATAGCCCTATACAATGCCAGTCCCACTCTGTGACCCGAGTGTCAAAATATATTGGAATAAATGACATAATGGAAGAATGATAGGAATTAAGGAAGCATCCAGTTATTTCCTTTAATGAATTATGGAGTAACTAAGCATTTACAGTTGTCAGCATGCAGGTAGATTATCAATGATGCATGGCATAGATGCTACCTTACTTCCCTCTGTGAAACTTGTGAAAATGTCATGGCAACCTTTCTCACTGTTGAAACTGGCATTTGTTCAGCAATTGCACTTCCCACTGACTCTCTTTCAAAGAATTAGAGGGATTGCATTATCTTTCTCTTTATTATAAAATTAGGTTTATCTATTAACTTGCTGTGTCAGAAGGAAAGTGGTCAGGACATCAGAAGATAACGATTTTCTTTCTGTACATGTACCTGTTTCAATCCTCCATTTTACTCCACTGCACTTTAACAGAAAGGAAGAAACAGTTCTATAAGTGAGACGCTGGGAGTTCTGAGGTGTAAAGCCAAAGGTCCTAAAATCATACCATGTTGGTAAGTGGGCAGGAACAGAACCAAAGTTAGAGCAAGCAAGTGGTAGAAAGAAGAAAGGCAGCTTTCTCTTTGTGTCTAGAAGGCGTGAGACTTTGTCCAGGTCTGCTCAACAGTGGTTTGTCTGATTCATGACTAGAAATGAAGTAACAGATGTTTCAAAGGTCTCTGTTACAACTGGATCTAGAATGGAATGCGTGCGAGCTCTCTAGTACCTTAGTAGGGGGAGAAGACTGGGCATATTGGGAATGCGAGGGGTGTTCTCAAAGTTTCCTGACACCTCTAAGCCCTGAAAAAGGAGAAAATCACCCTGGAGGCACTTGCCATTGAGCGTGGTGACAGGGTGAAGTACATAGCTGGCTTCCTCTGAGGTCTTGTAAAATACAACCTTTGGCTGAGGTCCTCACGCACGCACGCGTGCACACATGCATGCACATGGCTTCCAGCTCAGGTGCTGAAGTGCACCTCTAGGAACTGGGAATGCCTTTGACTCTCAAGTAAGGGCATATGTATTCTAAAGGAAGGCAATATTGTGTTAGAAGTCTCATAGCCTCCTCGTGCTGCTTCTTCATGGAGTGAATGTTAAATTTACTCAAGTATTTTAGCAAATGTTGTAAGATGTTAGTACTTAAAACAGATTTTTTTTTCATATGACTGCATATGCAAGCTCGAAAAACATCCTTTCCTCTCATACATGAGCTAGTATGGAAGACTAAAGAATGGGATACCACTGTCCACCACAGTTAATAGCAGATGCTTTACTCTGAAAAGTGGTGTAAGGAGTTGGCTTAATGCTGGGGCTGAGATGAAGTAAGCAGAGAGGTCAGCTAAGGCTAGGAACATAGTAAAACTGCCAGCTAGCTGAGTGAATGTTTCACACATGACTGGCTAGTGTTTAGAAGCTGACTGTAGGAATCCTGGGCTTCTTATAGCAGCTGGTTTTTTGACATTCTTTAAAACATCCATATATCTTCTCATACAATGTTGGCTCCATCTGTGCACTTACTATAATATCAATGATTAGAAGCCTGGACCAACAGTGGCTTCAGGAAGTGGGAAGGAGACCCAGCAGTGGGTACAACCAAGAGAAATTGTGAAATCACTCCAGTCTGTCATTGTTCATAATTACTTCCATTAAAAATGACAGATTCTGACTAGCTAATTATCTAACTATATATATCATCTTTTGTATTATCTCTTTAGCTTACTTATGTCTAGGCATAAGTAATTAGTGGGTTTTAAGGAAGCGTCTAAGTGTTTGAGTGTCACCCGATTAACTTGAGGGACTACTTCAAATTAATTCTGTGTGAAAAATTCCTAGACTTCTTGATTTAGGTACTGGAGATGGAGAAGTCACCAAAACCACAAGCCCTTATTTTGTGCATTCAAGCTCTCTGAAACGTTGATGGGGCAGCTTGGGAAAACACTTGGGAAAAATTGGAGAAGGGAAAAAACATGATCAAAATATATTGTATGATTTTTTTATAAATAAAAAATGAAAGGCAGAATACAGGGTTATAATATGATGTCATCAGATGCTTCTTGCTGGACTGCTGTGACCAGCTTGGACTTTCTTAAATGATATCAAAGAAGAAGCATTGAAGACAATTCGAGGCGGATTCATCTTTGCTCTGTTCCTGGCCTTTCATCCCCAGGTGAAAAACGTAGGTACTAAGTGGGAGAAGCCATCAGAAGTTTTGGTAGTCAGAATTGGGAAGAGTAAGTGAAATGAACAGACCATAGAGTGTTCAGAAAAAGCTCCTTTTGTCATCAAAGCTTTCATGTGACGTGACGACCGTGGCTTGGATGATGTGCTCTTTGTTCTCAGACCAGTACACACAGAGGCTGAAAGCTTCAATCTTCCTTTAGAATCTATCACCCAGAAACATGCCGCATTCAGGGGTGGGGGTGGGGACGAATCCTGAGAATTGTCATTTTTGGTACCATGTAAGGAATTT
This sequence comes from Ondatra zibethicus, assembly GCA_004026605.1. Lineage (NCBI taxonomy): Eukaryota > Metazoa > Chordata > Mammalia > Rodentia > Cricetidae > Ondatra > Ondatra zibethicus. The sequence goes on from PVIU01001804.1 coordinate 76,449, forward strand.
AAGAAGCTAAATCATTAATTATTTCTTTGTAGTGTGTAAAAGCGGTGTTTAAAAAGAAAAAAAATACCCCAAATCTTGTGAATTATTATCAACTATTTATTCAGTCATATTCCAGTGCAGATCACAGTCCAGTTATGATGGAAGTCATATTTTATACTTAATTCCTAAGGGGCTCATTTGCAGGTAAAGTAATAGTCATAACTTCATGGAATTAGCAGACTACTTTACAAAATGATAACTGGCAATAACTCTATCCTTTCAATTAAAGAAAAAACAGTCCACAGGCAGAGCCAGCAATACCTTTCACACTTAGAAACTCTTGTGGTTTTCGTTAAAGAAAATATTTTTAATCATACTACGAATCTTTTTTGTAGATGTATTTGTGTGCATCACATATGTATAGGAGCCCAAGGAGGCCTGAAAGGGCCTTGCTCTCCCAGACTGGAGCGACAGGTGGTTGTGAGTCGCCTGATATGAGTGTTTGGAACCAAACTCAGGCCCTCTGTAAAAGCAATACAGGCTCTAGCCACCATCTCTCCATCTCTAGAAAATCCTTTTATTAGATGATAAGACTACCACAGCATAAAACCTGCAGGTTGAAGTAATGTCTAAAGGTATCACAGGGATGTCTATTTAAGAGCTACAGTCAAGAGATGCTTAAACCTTTTCATAGAAAGAAAGCAAAGTGAAAAATGTGTTCTGTAGAATATCTATCTATGCATGAATTAGAAGTTTGTGCTAGCTACAGCAATGTTGTTTTAGACCAGAGTAATAACCTGCATTGGATAGCTTAGGCAGACACACGGTGACAGATGAGACAGAGAGCAGAGAAGAGAGGAGACACTTCCCAATGTATGGGGATCAAACAAATGATTATGAACATCAAAAATTATTTTATTTTGCATCAGTCTTGTGGGCACACACACACACACACACACACACACAGAGAGAGAGAGAGAGAGAGAGAGAGAGAGAGACAGAGAGAGACAGAGAGAGACAGAGAGACAGAGAGAGAATTAAGCACTGTCTCTTAAATGTGGAAGACAAACTATATGGGTGTTTTGCCTGCATGTATGTCTGTACATCAAACATGTGCCTGGTACCTGTGGAGGTGAGAAAGAGGGTATCAGATTCTTTGGGACTGGAGTCACAGATAGTGTGAACAACCATTTGGGTGTGCTGGAAATTAAATTTGGATCTTCTTAAAGAACAGCCAGTGCTCTTGACCACTGAACTGTCTCTTCAGTCCTTATACAATTTTCTAAGATAATATTGGAGGGTAATTTTGTGACTTTATAACCAAAGCAATACCAAATAAAACAACACCTCAGACATCAAATTAAAAGGCTTTTGAATTCTTATATGTTTGCTCATAAAAGAATATCCTTAAGAGAGTAGAAAAAATGCTACAAACTGAGGTAATAGTTGAAAGATAAGTAATTATAAAGGAATGTTAAAAGAATTCCTCAATAAAAAAAAGACAGGCTGGAGAGATGGCTCAATGCTTAAGAAAAATGGCTGTTCTTGTAGGGGATCTGAATTCAAATTTCCAGCACCCACATATTGGCTCACAGTAGTCTATAGCTCCAGAGGGGATCCACAGTTACCCATAGAGTATCCTCACACACATGCAGGCAACATAGCCATACATATAAAATAAAAATAAATAGATATTTTTTTAAAAAGGCAAACAATCCAAACATCCGAGTTCAAAGTGGGCAGGTACTTCCTCAGCGAGGACAAACAGCAGAGCCAGTCCACGAAAACATGCTGGATCTCATCAGTAACCAGAAAAGCAATCTTAAAGAACCAGAGAAGCAGCATTTACACGACTTCATCCCACCACATTAGTTTTAATAAAATAAGACATTTTAGTTGTTAAAATTTAAAATAAACTAGGCAGTACCAAATGTGGACAGGAATTTGGAACAGAAAGAACTCTTGGCCCTGCAACTGGGCTTATAAATGGTACAGATTTAGGAAAACAGTTTGGCTTTCACTATAGAATTGAAACTATGCAGATCTATGTCCCAGCAGCTCTTTTCCCAGGGACATATTGCAGAGAGAGGCTTTCACCTGTGTAAGGGAACACAGACAAGGGAGTTTGTGCCAGTGTTGTGTGTGACAGTGAATCTCATCAATAGGAGAATGAACATGCAACATATTCATGCCAAGCAAAATTATGTCTGGTACTCCTCTAAGAACATCTTTGCCATGTATTATTTATTGCTTTATATATTAATATTATTTAGATTTATCCATATTTACTGCTTGCTGCTTATTATTTTCTTTTCCACTATAAATAATTAAGAGGCAAAATGTAAATATTATACATATATATAGTGCAGTGGTTATTAGTCAAGAAAAAGAAAATATTCATTTTTTCCAGAGTTATTATTTAATTTTTTGTTTTGTGCTAAGAATATGTACAATGTATTCATAAATAAAGTTTTATATAATACAAAATTATTAACTACTTTATTTTATTGTGTATTAGACCTCTGGCCCAATTCATACCATAGAACTGTGATTTTGTGTGTTTTGAGTCTTTCCTCTGACTCTGGGAACCACCATTCTACTCCATTTCTGCGTATTCAGCATTTAATATTCTCCACATATTTGAGTTCATGTAATATTTTCTGCATCTGACATACATCCTAGTGGTTCTCTAAATTCATTCATGTTGTAAATGGCAGGTTCTTGTTTTAAAGGCTGTGTATATATATGCATATGCATTTACATAAACTTGTGACATAATGTGATACATGCCTATGTTTTCCTTATTAATTCCTTAATTAATTAATCTGTGGATGGACACTTAACTTGTGTCCATGCCTTGGCTATTGTGAATAACCCTGACATAGACATGGTAAGTGCAGGTATCTGTATGAAGTGTTGACTTCAACGTTGTGTGGATGTCAAGTCAGATGGATAACTAGATTACAGCAATTCTCATTGCCTGACCTCTGTACTGTTTTTCTTATGGCTGGTACCAGTTTACCCTTCTACCAGGGTTCTTTTCTCTACATTCTCACCAGCACTTGTCATGTCCTTTTTTTTTTTGACTGTTATGGAACTTGTATAGGGTATTATCTCACTGAGATGTTGGGCTCTTCCTCATGATGGTCATTTAAATGACTTTGGAAATATTTCCATTTAGGCATTTTCCTATTTTAAAATTAGGCTGTGCTGTTTTTAATTTTTTTGCTAATGAGTTATATAAGTTCATTAACAACTTTATTTATCTATTTTCATGCATATGGTTTGCTAATACTTTCTTTCAGTTCATAGGCTAATTTCTTGTTCCGTTTGCTTTCCAAGTTGATGTAATCCCATTTGTTTTCTGAGCCAATGTTGAGCTATGCCCCCCTTCCAAATCAGACTCCTTGCCAAGACAAGGTCAAGGAGTCTCCTCTTATGCTTTCTTCCAATAATTTTATACTTCAGATCTTTTAAGTTTTTAGCACCTTTGAGTTGACTTTTGTGTGCTATGAGATGAAGGTCAGCTACCTCTTGAGTACAATCTCAGCTTTTGGAACTAGCTCTTCATAGGCTTTGACCCCTCTGTAGAAGACACAAATACCATGGCTCCTTTTAATTCACTTATTGGATCTTGTTTTTCTTGTCTGAGAATGTTGTTTTGGTGCCAAGAACTCTGATTATTCATGGGTAAGCTCACTGGAAGTGCAAGATAAACTATTAATGTTCTTTGGGAAAACCTTTGAGTAGATTTCTTAGAGTTCACTTCAGCCTCTCCCCTCATAGACAGTCTTGTTAATTTTGTAGGTCTGTGGTCTCTGAGGATGGTTGTGTGATATTAACATTCATTTGAACTTTTAGAAAGGCATCTTGGGAGTAGCCGACCAATGCCTGGTCCAACTTGAGGTCTGTGCCACGAAAAGGAGCACATGCCTGGATGGCCAGGAACCAGAGGCCAAGGATAGAATCCCCTGCCCAAAGTCAATGGAATGATTCCTAATGATACTCTGCTATACTCATAGGTCAGTGTCCATATCATCAGAGAGGCATCATCTGTCAGCTGATGGGGGCAGATGCACAGAACTATAGACAAACACTAGGTGGAGCCAGGGGAACCTCACAGAAGAGGGGAGGAAGGATTGTAGGAATCAGAGAGTTGGAGGACACTATGAAAACTTGGGCCACAGAATCAACTAAGCAGGGCTCATAGGGTCTCACAGAAACTGGAGAGCCTGTATGGGTCTGAACTAGGTTCTCTATATGTATTTTATGGTTGTATAGTTTGGTGTTCTTATGGAACTTTTAAAAGTGTGAGTGGGGATTGTCTCTGACTCTTTTGCCTATGCTCAGGACCCTTTTCCCTTCTACTAGGTTATCTTGTCCAGCTTTGATATGATGGTTTGTGCCTAGTCTTTTTGTAACTTGTTATGCTGTGTTTGATTGATATTCCTGGGAGGCCTGCTCTTTTCTGAAAGAAATGGAGATGGAGTGGATCTGAGGGAGAGGAGGTTGGAGGAGAGGGACTGGGAGCAGTGGAGGGAGGGCAAACTGTAGTCTTTATGTAATGTATGAGAAAAGAATAAGTGAAAAAGAATGAAAGGAAGGAAGGAAGAAGAAAGGAAAGAAAGGTATTTATTTCTACTTTGCTCTTTATTTTCTAGTTTCTTTTGTTTCTGGTTCCCTGAAAATGTTCTTTCCAAGGAAGAGGGTTGACCCATATGTAGACATTTATGGATGACACACAAATAATTATGAAAATGATTTATATAACCTTGGTGTGGGTTTCTCAATAAGAAGACCTATATAAAACAATGAGTCTAGCAAGAACTCAAACTGCCTATGTAGGACTAGAAAGAAAGAAGGAGGCCCAACATAAGTATTCAGATAACATTTTGGGGATTTATTTCTCAAGTTACATTTTGTTATTAATTTTTAAACTGATAGTTAAGACTGTTTTGTCATATACAATGTGGTATTTGAGGGGTATATGCTGTGGAATGACTAAATATTGGTAACTCATAATACAATACATAGTTACCATTTAGACCTATCTCTAGCATTTTTCAGAACTAGGTTATCTTAACTTTAGTCACATACTATGTCTCCCAAATATATTCCTTATATCTAACAGAAAATTTATGTCCTGCTCCTGAATAATATCTCCTTTTACCTTGATCTCTCCACATGTCTCAGCCTCTGGTTAATGCTACTTTGCATCTAGGACCTTTGGGGTTTACACTAAATAGATACAATTCAATGCTAGGCTTGTTTCACTTAGCACAATGTTCTCCATATTCATCCCTGTGGTTGCAAATCTCGTGGTTTTCCTCTTTGTACAGATGAATAGTATTCTGTCATGTGAATAGACCACAGTTATTCAACTGCTCATCTACTGATGGAAGTATAGGTTGTTTTCATTTTTCATTTCTTGACAACAAGTGATAGTACTGATAAAAGAGGGAACATGGATACCTATTATGACATGGTCATGTTAGTTTCTCTCATAGCATTTATTCTTTATGCATTGCAAAGGCTTTGGAAGTTCTATTTTTCTTTTCTTTCTTTTTTTTTTTAATTTGAAGCTGGAGAAGGTAGTATGTCATGAATAGTAAAACCATAATATATAACTGATAAAAAACATCAGATTTTTTAATGTGCTTGTCCTTTCAGAAAACCAGTAAGTCATGTTTATTAAACTTGGCTGTAACAGTGAACCATCCAGATAGCTTGAACAATTATCCCATCTTAGAGCCTACCTTGAACCAGTGAAATCAGAACCTTCAAAGCTTGAGGCTGGCATTGATGTTATTTCTTTCCCCACTACTGAAAACCATTAGATGAGCACCTTTAGCCCAGGCAAGGGAAAATGTCAGGGTAAGGCCTTAAGGGAACTGGAGTTAGAAATCACAGGGAGTAGGCAAGAATAACATTAGCAAAACCTGGAAATGATTGAATTCTGTCTGAAACAAGAGAATGGGAGGTGTTCAGGTGGATTCAGAAGCACTTTGAAGTAGGAAGAGACAGGTCAAATGGTGTCAGTCCTCTCAACAGCTCGGGGGGTGATGATGTAAGTGGGTAGTCATCAAAGTTTTGAGAATTAGTCTTCAGTGAGTGTTGCTGCTGCAGATGCTGCACTAAAAGCTTTTGTGCTTTGAGGCGGACCCTGCAGTCATTGTTCCTGTTTTGTAGAGGAGGAAACTGTAAAAGTGAGTAACATGTGACCCTGAGCAGTTTGCTTGGGTCATGGAGTGAGCAACAGAGCTGGTCTGGGAAGAGTCACATTCTGCTTCCGGGACTCTGCTCTTAACTGCTCTGTGACCTCAGCTTCTGAGGAAGAGGGGCAGCAAGCTATAGGCTCAGGGTAAGAGGGAGGATTAAACATAATTGGGCTAGGGCAGTGATTCTCAACCTTCCTAATGCTGTGTCTCATGTTGTGGTGATTCCCAACCATAAAATTATTTCACTGCCACTTCATAAGTGTAATTTTGCTACTGTTATGAATTGTAAGGTAAATATCTGTGATTTCTGATGGTTTTCGGTGACTCCCGTGAAAGGGTCATTTGATTTCAAAAGGAATCATGACTTACAATTATGACTTACAAGTTGAGAACTGCTGGGCTAAGGGCTATCAGGGAATCAGAGGCAGCATGAAGACAAGATAGCTTATTGGTTCCAGATAGGGCAATAGCGCATGTGTGTACTTCATGGAAGTTCTTTGCATTGTGGGCTCTCTGCTAATAACGGCCAGCTGGAGAAGGAGACCATGTTTTCCCAGGTGAAGTAATGAAGCAAATGGGTATGAAGGTCAGAATAAGTTTTCCTTCCATGAACAAGACTGTTGACAACGATTCAAGGGATGTCTAGAGCATTTTGGGGTCATGTGAAGCACACTGATGAACTCCAGCAGAGGGAAAGAAATTACTAAAAAGAAATACATCAGAATTTCATATCTCCAGAAGTAAAAATACATTGTAAACCTGGAGAAGTTTTTGCATTCTGATGGAGGGATCCTGTTATTTTGAGTTTTCACGAATTGTTTCCATTGTGTTAATACCTCCGGGCAAGTCACCACCTTTTGCTCCATGGCACAATTTAAGCAAGTCACTTAGCACTAGCTGAGACTTTATTCTAGGCATTTAAAATAGCACTATGAACTGTTCTTTGAGGAATTCAAAACACTGCAATTCTTTAAAAAGAATAAGAGTCCCAAGGTAGGATCTTTCATGTTCAGGGTGGATCTGAAGTATAGTGCAGTCAGGATGGGCTTGAAGGATGTGCCCATCAAGGTGGGCCTGAGGGATGTGACCCTCAGGGTGGACTTGAAGGATGTGCCCATCAGGGTGGGCCTGAGGGATGTGACCATCCTTTTAAGATTAGTTGTATAAACAGATGACAAAAATGGCCCAGAACCACCTGTTCATTTTAACAGAGAAAATTCAGCTTTTGAGTTAATAATAAAAAACACACTAACTAGTTCCACTCTTCGTGTTGTGGCAAAGCAGTCACTGAACTAAATGGACACAAGAGAGGACTGGTCACAGCTCTGATCTTTCTTACATCAGATGAGTTTAGGAAGATTGCTTAGCATCCGTCTTAGGTTCCCAGCTGCAAATGAGCACATTGCCTGGTACCCACTGAACTCCTAAGAAGACTAATTAAGACCACTGTGAGCTCTTAGACAATAATTCTGCAAGGCTAAGTCACAGCTAACATTTATTAGCTTGGTTACTATCAGCAAAGTGTTTTCATCAGGCCTGCCTGAGCTGATCTGAGGGAGCCATGAGTTAATCACAGTGTCAGTCTGTCTTGTAGTTCAGCCTTATTGAATGCAAATTGTTTGTAAATGCTGCAGGGCAAGCATGAAGAAAGGCACATTAGCCCAACGCATGTGTGAAATTAAAGCCCTTCTGAAGTAGAAACTTTTCATGAATTTGAGGTTTGGACTTCTCTCCACAAAATTTCTTTCCCTTTAGCTTTGCTTAATTCTTCTGGGATAATTAGGGAAAGAGCTAGTGGCTGTGGTGAAGAAACTGGAGGAGGATAAACAGAAAACCACGTGGGAATGAGCTAAGATGGATTTGCAAAGGCCCACAGAAAGACGCTGTTTCCTCAAAATTGATTTACCATAAATGGGGAGCTACCTAGCTGTGTGTGCCTTACTGTTCTTAGCTCTTTCATGGTCTTTCTGTCTTTGCTGTGCTTGGCAGTAAACGAGAGAGCTAAGAGCTTTTGCTGGGGGAGCTCTTTCTGCTCCTTCAGCCAATAGCCTTTAAGATACCAGCCCACTGGGGCGTGGTCTATTTCATTTTAAAAAGTGGTGGCAGCCCTCCGGTTTTCTCTCTTGCTTCCAGTTTCTGCTAGACTCTGTTTCCTGTTTGCTACGAGAGGACTGTGGTGTAGGACGGTGTTCTGTAAGTTTTTCCCCTCCAATAAATAACCCCTTTTAATCCAAACTGGTGTGGGATTGTTTTGCGGCTTTATCTTCTGTATTTGTGTGTTGCTCTCATTGGTTGAATAAAGAAAACTGCCTTAGCCTTTTGATAGGGCAGCCCTCAGGTGGGCGGAGTAGACAGAATGGAATGCTGTGAGAGAGAAGGCAGTGTGGCAGACGCCATGCTTCTCCGGTAAGCCACAGTCAAGTGGAGATACACATTAATGGAAATGGGTTAATCAAGATGTGAGAGTTAGCCAATAAGAGGCTAGAACTAATGGGCCAGGCAGTAATTAAATGAATACAGTTTCAGTGTAATTATTTCGGGCACCGGGAGCAAGGCGGGACAGAGCAAGGGGCCCTGTGCCAGGAACCAGGCTCCAGGAGCTCAGCCCGCGCCTCTTACTACAAGCTTTCTCAATAAAGGACAATGGCAGTGCATGCTGCAGTTGTAAGGTCCGTCACAGCTTGCCATATGTGAATGAATTCTCATTACCATGACTATGCCAGTCATGCCTGCCTGCTCACTGTGACATGTGCTTTGTGTGCAGGTTGCTTCAGGCCTAGAGCAAAGAACATGCCATCTTCCCTTATCCTTACAGTCTCACCTGACTGGGCACTCCTGTTTTGCGAGGCTGGAATTTAGTCTTAGGTGAAGAACTCTTAGCCTGAGGCTACATGGTTGCTGAGGCTGTCCATTTTGGAAGGGTAAACCTCACATCCTGGTTGGAAGCTTTTCTTCCTTTCATCCACCCCCCCCCAGAAGAAACAATAAAACAAATACCCCCAACAAACAAAAAAACCCCAAACAAAACAAAAACAAAAACAACCAACCAAACAAAAACAATGACAACGAAAAACAAAAGACCAATTTGTATTCATTCTTCTGAGTGTTTGAAATCTCAGTTCCCTTTCCGCAACTGAACAAATGTCTGCCCTGTCCTTAAGCCAGAAGAGGCAGTGTGGGTGAGATCTGTCACTCAGCAGCCTGAGGCTTCATTGTACAACAATGAGGTCAGTCCTTTTCTTATTGCAAACACAGGTACTGAAGTATGATGGAAACCTAGAAACTGTCCTAAGAAAGCAAACTTTGTTTCTGACATGAATCATTTGACAGCAGCATAAAACTTGTGAAAATGACCACGGCAGCACGGTTCATAGCATCTGAGTTTCTAGGGATGATTAACCCATGAACAGAATGGATGTTTACAGACAATGACCTCCAAACAGCAAGTGGTGTTGGCTCTGATTAGCTTCCGTGTACAATGGTTCTCTAGTGTGATCAGTGGTTCAAAAGTAAGGGGCCACCCAGCAGCTATTACCTTTTATTTTTAAAGCAAGCATATCATCTTGTAAACAGTTTCAAAGGTGCCACCATTGTTGGGTCAGTTGACCCTCAGCACCTTCAGCTTACACAGCCTTGATAGTAGGGACAGTAAGCAAGTCTGCCTTGAAACTTTCTGAGTTCCACTGTCCGGACACAAACACAGAATACAGTAGCTGAAGCTAATGTGACCGCCATTGGGCAGCCATCTCAGGAGTACAAATGATGCTATGTTCTCTGTTAATGGAGTTCCAAGGAGGCAAAATGCCTTCCCGTATCATTTTATGAAATGAGAGTGTTCCCAGTAGTGCAGGATTATCAAGGAGTGGAGTATCTTCAAATGCAAATTTCCTGACATTTCCAGCAACTAAAATAATTATCCTACCTTGGTGGACTAATAATAACTTAGTTAAAGGTTTCATTTAATGCAATCAAATGTAATGCGCAAGGTATGTGCCAAGATAAACACCATCTCCATTCTAGGACTTGCTAAGGGAAGCTTTTCTCTCCCCTTCCTCCCACACACTGAATGTCACAGGCGATGAATTGAAATTATTTCTGTGAAATGAAAAGGTGAGTGCACAACGCGTGCCTTGCATATGTCAGACGAATCTGCACCCCCTCTCTGTCAGGGATCCTTAATGCTATAGAAGCAACTCATCTTTGAAATACTGAATGGTCTTTTGTGCTAAAACAATTTCAGCTAGTGAACATTTTGAAGTCCACCCCCTTCAATTTTTTTCCCTATGGAAAAACTATATGCAAAATCTGCAAGGCTTACAAGGAATCCTTTTGAACTACGGGCATGCTTTTGCGTGTATTTTGTCTCTACTGCATCTTTGGGCACATGGTGAACACACTGTGGAATCAAATTGAAAAACCCACTGGAGGGCATAGAAAACTCTTTAAAAGCTATTTGTTGATAGGAGTCAAATGCCATAATCTGTTCATATTTTTTTTGAGCCAATAATATTATTTAGTGAATTTATGCTGAGTCTTTAATAAGTGACTTACACACAATGGTACTTATTGCAGTCCTGTGTGTAATAAAATAATTAGAAAAACTTGGTTCTGCTTTGTTGGGTATTTAGGAAAGCAAACCTTGACATAATAATTGAAGCATTATGTAGGCATTTAAGCAAGGCTAGTCTAAACCTAGATAGTAATAGAGAAATTCATGTTTTAATAAAGCTGCCAAAAGCCAGAGATAAAACTGTTTGTAGTGGAAGTCATGGCATTTATGTATTTATTTGCTTACTTTGTATCCTTACAGTCCTTTGCATATTTATCATGGCTTATGGTTTTGTGTTTTTATGGGATTCCTATGTGTGTGTGTCTCTTCATCTGTATTTGTTTCTCATGCTTTTTCTGTGGCTCCTTTTCTTCTATGTGTTTGCTTGTTTTGTCCTATTCCAGTGTTTTGCTTTTGTTTTATCTCATTTTATTTTGTTATTATTCTTTAGAGGCCTTTATATTATTTTCTAACCAGAGACAGAAAGATGTGGATTCTGATGGGAAACGAGGTGGTGGAGAGGATCTCGGAGGAGTTAGGGGAAGAGAACCATAATCAGAACTGTATGAAAAAACTTATTTTTTTATTACAGATTTTTAAAAATTTATTTTTCTCTCAGATATTATATCCTGACCTCAGTTTCTCTTCACTCCGACGTTCCCAGCTCCCCCATCCCCTCTTTGTCAGATCTACACCCCCTCTTTTCTCTTGAGAAAACAGCAGGTCTCCCAGGGATATTAATCAGACATGGCAAATCAAGTTGCAACAGGACTAGGCACTTTTCCTCATATTAAGGCTGGATGAGGCAACCCAGTAGGTGGAAAAGGATCCAAAATCAGGCAAAAGAGTCAGAGATAACCCCCGTTCCTACTGTGCTAGTACCATAGGAACTCCAGGGTATGCAACTGAAATATATATGCTGAGAAAATAGTCAGACCCATGAGGCTCTCTGATTGTCAAAAACAAAACAAAACAAACAAACAAACAAAAAATCCATTTTTTAAGAAAAAAAATCTTTTTGATTTTTAAAATTGCTGTCTTGTCTTCATAAAGGAAATTGAATTTAGTGCAACATCCCATAGGTCCTTATATCACAACAGAACCCTTTCCTTTTCTTCCCAAGTTATCATTGGGTAAGTATCCTCTTGGTGGTTAAAGAGTCACAAAAAGGAAGCCAGATTAGCTGAAGACAGAAACTCCAGTCGAGATACAACTCACTTATCAAAATATATGAAGTTCTTGTGGAATAAAAAATCCAAAGCTAGAAGCGTATTAAGTAATTTTCTATATAGTTAGAGCACACTGCTTCACAGAGGTAGGGGTAGGACAAATGGCTTCATCTAACGAACTGTGTATGATTACATTCTTTGTAATTGTGTGTGATAGCTGATCCATGATGTATGAAATGAGAAAAAGTTTAATCAATAAATGTAATTAATTAAATAAAAATTAAGAGCTGATATGTCTGGTCAGTATTATCAAACAGGTAAACCAGTGTGTTTTCACCAGATAAAGCTCAGACTATCTTGGCATATTATCACTTGTTTTTAATTACAACTTCTAAAGTAAGTTTAAAGATTTATATATAGTTGATACTGCAAGAAAAGATAAATACTCCCCCCACTTTTTTTTTTTTTAACCTCCGATTGCTTTCAGGTAGCCAAACATGAAGGAAACTTTGGTACAAATTTTACCCAGATTCTTTTTCCTATGTCCACCTCCAACCCCTGAGAAGTCGTGTATTTGTCAATGACTTGCAGGAGCACAGGTGCTTTACATCTTACAAACATAACTATTTACGTCTTCATTCCCTAGACACCTTAAAACCAGATTTCAATTAAAGTATACACTGCCCAAATATTTTAATTTTATCCTTAAAGAAACAAAAATCGAGCATTTTTTTTCTAACCACTTCTAAAGACAGAGTATCTGTGATTGGGCATGTCCTTAAGATGGATAAACGTTTCCTCAACGGGTTTCAAGGAAAAAAACATTGTCTTCCCAAATCAACCTGTTTTGTAGCTTGCTTTAGTTTCAGACTCAGTTGAAGGATTGCAGAAGGACTGACATTGCCTAGAACTGACACAACCTCAAAACCAACCAAACACCTAAGCTGATGGCTTTGCACACTGGAGATGAATGGCACTTGCCACTTTCCAGGGGAGGTGACTCTGGTTTAATTGTGTGTAGGTAAGGAATATATTTGATCTCATCAGGATCCTCTTGAATATCAATTTCGATTTTAGATTCTACTCTCTGCATTTGTATTTGAAGAATTGGTTTCATGGGCCTATTCGTATTGATATTAATGATGAGAATTGCCATTAAATGTTTTAGAACAACTAAAAAGCTACATTCATCTTTTCTGTTTTATTAACATGAATTGCATTTAAAACTGTGAAATAATATAAAATAGTTATGACTTTTATTTCTGATAATCGTTTATTCGATCAGATAATCATCAAGCATTTTTAATACTTATTAAACAGTATTATGAGCTTTTAAAAATGATTATATGGCTTTCCACTTGCTGTATAAATACCCTCCAAATTCATCATTCATTTTACTTTCTCTTGAGATAGGGTCTCACTAAACTGCCCAGGCTGGCCTTAAGCCTTCAATTCTGCTGACCTAGTCTTCCAAGGTGCTGGGATTACAGGCACACACTGCTAAGCCTGTATTTAGAAAAGAAAATTGAAAACTAAGCAAACATTTAAATAACTTACCTTTGGTTCCTTGAGCCTGGAGAAAAATCCAAAAAACAACGATAGCGTGTTTCGTTTCAAAATGCATTCTGGTTTTGTACACTGGTAATTCTGAAAGATCATGGAACGATACCAAATCACATTAAGGAAACAAAATGACTGAAATATGGGAAATTATTAAGTCTAGGTGCCTGCTGAATGTGGATGACCTCCCTGGTACCCTACAGCAGGTGCTAATTCGCTAAGATCCGGAAGCAGGCCTGTGTCTGGAATAATCTGCTTATCTTCCTCTCAGGTGTAATCCCTGCTCAGGGGCCAGGTGGAGTAGCCCTTACTTTAACTAACCCCTGGAGGCAAATCTGCCAGTCTGCTCCAGGACCCAGATGCCACCACCGTGTTCTCCCTTTATAGCGACACAGAGAGCTCTGGGAAGTCCTTCCAAAAGCAGAAGAGACTGAGAGTTGAGATTTCAAAAGGACCTGCTCTAGGAACAGCCACTGAGGGCTTCATTGCTACTCCTGGAGTGTAAGGTGTTTAGCACAGGCTGCTCTCCACAGACATTAGAGCTGTCTCCATTCTCCTCTCAATCTGCTTTCTAGAAGATTTTATATCTGGTATTACATACTGGTGGTTTTTAAATTTGATTTGAAATCTGTTCTGCACCAAAATTTGAGGACGCAATACAATCCTGTAAGGCCTGTGAAGAGCAACCGCCTGCCTTCTACCGACTCTGTTCAAAGAAAAAATACTTTAAAATATTGATTTTTAAAAATTACATGTGTATGTCAGCAGGATGGATGCAGATGGGTAAAGTGTCCGTAGAATGCAGAAGACAACATCATTTTCTTTGGAACTGGCGCTACAGGTGGCTGTGAGCTGTCTGATATGGATGCTGGGAGCAGAACTCTGGCATAGCAGTAAGCTCTCTTAACTTATGGGCCATCTATCTAGTCCTAGGAACAAGCTTAGAGCCAGTTCTTCTAGCGTTATCTTCTATGCTTCTCTCTCATCGCTCCCTAACTCACAGGACTGGAGAGTGAACCCAGGGCCTCTGTCGTGCTAGACAAGTACTGTACTGCGGAGCTTCAGCCCCGGCACTCTTGCTTGTACTCTGAAATAGTCTAATTCTATCACTAATGGGAAGTTTTTACTTCTGGATGTTATTGAATAACGAATATTGAGAACATCTCCCCTTCTCCACACAGCCTTTCCACTCAAGTAAACACAGGATGTATTTATCTTATCCTTCTAACCTTCTGCCTCAGTATCATGTATTTTTAGTTTATTAAATATTTAGGGTTATATCGACTGTATGCATACTATGCATAGTTGAACCTTAAAGCTACAATAAGCGATACGTATGAAGTTCTTTTATTAGACATGTCCATAGGTTATCTATATATTCCAAAGTAATATAATACAAACTATATAAAATAAAAAAAACAAAGTAATTTAAGGTAAGTACTTATATTAATATCTTTATAGGGACAGTTTGAACTCAAAGAATCAGAGCCAAGAGTCTATACTTAAAAATGTTTTAAAAGTGCTGCACCGTCATCGTATGCATTTATGGGCTACTGGGCGGTATTTCAACACTTGCTTACAAAATAATGATCACATCAGGTTAATTGACATATTAATCACCTTGTATATTTATCATCTCTCTGTGGGGAAACATTAAAATCCTCTATATTAGTTGTTTTGAAATTATGTGATTAATTAATAGCTGTAGCTGCCCTATTGTAGCACAGAACATTTGCTTATCTGTACTCTGAATTCCCAATCATCTCTCTTAGAACCCTTCCCGCTCTGCTTCCCAGTCTCCATGACTACTCTACTGTCAGCTTTTATGAGATGATTTTTTTTTTTTGCTTCTGCAGGCAAGTGATAACACAGTATTTGTCTTTCTGCCTGACTTATTCCACTAACTTAATGTTTGTCAAACTCATCCATGTTGCTTCAGATGATAGGATTCCACTCTTGTTTTAATATAAAGAATGTATGCCCTTAACTTCTATCCACTCACGTAGTTCTCTCTCTCTCTCTCTCTCTCTCTCTCCCTCCCTCTCAAGTTCTGCAGCTAGAGTGAAGGTTCAGTGGTTAAGAGCAAATCCTGCTCTTTCAGGGGACCAAAGTTTGGTGCCCAGTAGATAACAACTCCAACTATAACTCTATAACTATAGTCTATAACTCCAACTCCGTGGAATTCAATGCTTCTTACCTCCAAGGGCACTCACGCTCATATGCAAATACAAGCACTCACACACAATTTAGTAATTTAAAAAAGTTATTTGTTTTATAAACAAAAGTAATACATCATCTTCCATGTACACAAGATGTGCAAATTTTCCCATCACATAGACCAACACTTCAGATAGCCTGTCTTGCCTAGCTTTCTGAGGCCCTGTGATCTGAATTGTCTAATTTCTTATCATTGTTCACAGTTGTTCACACCTGGGGTCCTCCATGTGCACTCATCCTTTATGTCTTTCTACCTCTTTCCTGTGTTGGGTCCCTTGTCTTATGTACTTGTATTTCTTTTTCTTTCCTCATTTAAGCCCTTCCTTTAGATCAGCATATGGTCCATTAGAGCTGGAAATTCATGAAAGAGAAATTTAAGGTTTTATACACTTAAATGATTCCTATCTAGCCTCGATTCAAAGTTTGGGTTGATATAAAACTCTAGTTGGAGATAACATTCACTTAGAATGATAAAGACATCTACTGTCGTCATTTTGAAAGGTTCTTACTTCTACCTCCTTTTCTCATTGTCTTTTGCATCCTCATATTTAAATTCCTTTCACATTTTTTTCTTGCAGGTATTCAGAGGTAACAGAGTATAGTAGGTGTTTAGTTCTCTTTAGGTATAAATTATTTTGGTGCTATTGTAACCCAGTTTGATACATATAACTAGAGTGGAAGGAGAGTTTACTGTCAGATACCCATGTCTAGAAACAATGACAAAGGGCACAAAAGAGCAGCATATACACCTATATAAACATCTCTAATGTATATTCATGGGGCTGGAGAGCTGGTAGGAGCTAATGAAACTTTTTTCTCTTTGCTAAAGACTTCTGTTATGCTCCTACCCTATCCCTGTTGTAAAACATTATGTTCTGGTTTTTTTTAGAAAATCAATAATTTTAAATTATGAAAACAAATTTTACATAATAGGCTCTTTAATGAAACATATTTCCCTAAGGAAAATATTGGGTAGTCCTATTTTTTCTGTAGATGTTTCTTAGGTCTTATGTCACGGATATGAATATACAGATGATTATTTTGAAATGACAGGTATTTAAAAATCTTGATTTCAGTACCTTCAGATTTCTCCCCACCATTTTTAATTAAACATTTAGTAACTGATGTTGACAGCTGCCACTTAGGAAGCTAACAAGAATAAAAAGCACTCATAATCCTTGAAACAATGCTTCTGGATGCATTGGGTCCTTCTCTAAGTACTGTGTATTAATTATGGGTCACTGCAATTAATCCAGAGGTGCTTCTTCAAGCTGGTTGACTGTCACCTGTAATTGGATGTTCTTAAAGAGGTAAACTTTCTCCTTCAACTTCTGGCAGAATTTCAGTGATGCATTTAAAATGTACAAGGTAAGGTGGAAAGGTCAAATATATTCCTTCATCAGCAACCAATCAACACACATGAGATATGATTACCAAAACGTATCAGTAGATATGAATGTTGTTAACCAAAATAGATATGAATTTTCGAGTTCCTACTCACTAATGAAATCACAGCTGGGTAGCGCATGAGTAAACTCATAGTTTTATTTCCGTATTACAGGATTGGAAACAGAAGACCAGCAACGATCAGTGGGCTATCCAAATATATGGCTAGTGAAACTGAATCAGAACTTGTAACTGAGATCTAAGTCCAAAGCCCACTTTGCCTTTGCTGTTCCTCAGTCTGGCCCTGCTATAGCGAAAGTTTACTGAGGAAACAGCTGACACACAGAACAAATGAGCAACACAGAGCAAGTTCGAAGCCATTCAAAATGCGGGGTCTGCCAAGACAGGGTAAGATGGTTTTGAAAATGTTCCTGCCTCTGAAAATGGTCTGTCAGTTACTCTAGGCTTTAGCCAAAGTTGGTTGCTCTAACATTGCAAATGAAATTTTGGGTGATTGCCCAGGTAACTAGTTGTCTCTGTCATTTAGTACACATTTTGGAAATTGCTTGATTGCACTTCCTGTTTACTCAAGTAATATTATTTCCCTCCTCAGGTCTCCAATGGGGTTGAGGACTAGATAGTCATAGTTACTTTCCTCTCACGACTTAGCCAAGCCATTTCTAATACAAGAATTAGACTCCTTAGGATAGGATAACTATTGAAACATTTAGCATATGTTTTTGCTTGATATTGTTTATGCTGGTTGTAATTTTAATTTTTATACCTGATATTTGTTTTTATTGTATATAATTTTGATTAGGCTTAGAACTCTCTTATTTAGAGAAAAGGGGTAGATGCTATGGGAACCCCTTCAGCCAATAACCTTTAAGATACCAGCGCACTTGGGCGTGGTCTCTCTCTCAGTTGCTAGATTTTGTTCCTGATACCCTCTTGTGCAGAGGACTGGGATTTGTGAGTCTACCCCTAAATAAAGAACCTTTTATTATACTCAGTTCTGAGCTAGTGTGGGACTACTTTATAACATCTGTCTACAGGCCAGATCTGAAGTTCTCTGCTGGCGTTGGCTGTTCCTTCACATTGCAAGATTAGTTTGATCATAGGTAGGGTAGATATGGAAGAATCTGAGATGTTTCTTTCTCTCAAACTGCTATTTTCTCTTTGGCAGAAGGACAATGACTCTGAGTGGTCTCAGTTCCTCTTTGTCTACATTGTTGACTATTGCTTTTTCTATTTCAGAAGGGTATAGGGGATTCTTGAAGAATTTCTATGACCAGAAAAATGTATGATTAATCAGCAGTAGGGGAAACATTCCGAGAAGGAACTATTCCCGTTGACTGGGCGTGGGCAGGTCGTCTGTGCCCTGAGATTGCATATGTGATCTAGATTGAATACCACCTCTGACAAACACAACACAATCAACTGTACCTCTGGACTGAATTCTTGTTGTCCTTGTTAATACAAGATTGACCCTGCCTAGCTCAGAGGGTCTCCTCCTGAGACCTGACTAATATGTAGAAACACGTAGGCAGCTCTGTTTGGAATGTTAGCAGGAAGCTTCCAATTTCTAAGTGCATCTTCTAAATCCATCTACCCAGTCTATCAGATGGAGACTACAGGACTGATTAGGAAGGGATACTTCAAGAATAAAGAGGGGAAGTTTCAAAGACTGATTCTGCCAAACTATGACTGTAGTAAGGCAGAAACAGGGCTGTAATGTGGCAGTTTCCGTGAAATGTGACTGGGGATATAGTCCTACATCTTTGCTCACCTTTGCTTTACCTTTTCAGAGAAGCCTTGTTGAATTAATTCTGGCATGGGAGTGCTTGGAAGATCCTACTCTTTGTGAAGACAAAACCGGCCACTCTTCCTTCTAGTGCTGTGAGCATTAAGGCTTTTTTTCCATTCCTCTTCAAGCCTTTGGCAAGGCATATCATGACTTCAGAAGAAACAGAGCTGTTATCTTTGTGTAAAGCAGAACTGAGCACTACAAATGTGGATAAGAAAGTAAAAAAAAAAATATGCTAAGGGGATCAACAATATGTTAGTTATCAGGTTACCTACGATGCCCTCTACATATGATTTTAAAGGTCGTGATAAATAATGCACACTCTAAGCACATAGAGTTCCATCAATAACTTGAATTTTCTTGGCTTTAAAGCCCAGGTGCAATGGTGTGATGAATGGCCAGCACAGCAAAGGGCTGTGGACAGAAGGGTAAGTGCATGACTGGGTATGGCTCTCAGTAGTAGAACACTTGCTTAGCATGCCTGGGCTCTGGCTTTCATCTCCACCATCCCCCATCCCACAAATGAGGGAATACTCTTGGGTTTGCGACAGAAAGAAATTCACAACCTTCAGAGACCATTTCAGTTGCCCAGAAGAAGGAAGTGTTTATAGTAGATTACAGAATAATTTGGTAGTGAAAAAGGGACAGCAAACGAGACTTAAAAAAATGCAATCTGGCAGTGAAAAAAAAAAAGGGAAAATAATCTCCTAAGCTATTTAAGGAAAACACGTTTTTGTTCTTAAGATTGTTCAGAAGCAGAGCAGGGGACACTGTTAAGTTGTGTTTGTAGGAGAACTAGAGGAAGAAAGAGAGTGAGGGAGAGAGGGGAGAGAAGGGAGAGAGGAAGGATGGAAGAGAAGAGAGAAGAGAGAAGGAGAGAAGAAATCAAAGCACAAGATTTAGTTTGCTTGACCTTACCAGGAAGTTTCTGAATTACTTCATTTGTGTGTAACATGTACTATTGGACTGGATGCTTGGCTCAGCAGCTTACAACCTGTAAGTGACAATGCACACAGAGATAAGGGATAACATCGCCAATTCAGCATCTTTCAAGTTGATGCCAGTCAAAAGATGTTAGGTCTACACTTTTATCTTAATAATGTGCATTGTTGAAAGCTCAGACATTTTAGATACCCTTCTTAAAGTTGGCCCTTAGCTGTATTAGGCAGGTGTCACTATGTGACACTGAGGAAATGGAAACTTCAGCAGGCAGAGTAGTTCTGAGTACCTCACACTAAGTCTAGACTCTCAGGATCAGCTGGAATCATCACCTAGTAACTGTCAGTTAAGATACTGTGTAACACTTAAGATCTCAGAGGGGAATCATGCTATCTGTATCTTATTTTATGTAGGATGATACACCATTTTTTTCTTTAATATATTGGTGTATGCATTTGTTCACCCATGAATTTACCTGAACTGTGGGTATAAACAGCTCTGTGATCAAACCAAACAGCAATGAGTGGAGGAGATAGTTGGTCTTTAATTAATAATAATAATAATGATGATAATAATAATATACACAGAAGATATCTATTAGAGTATCTTTGATTTCAATAAACATAATTTTAAAACTATTGGCCTAATGAAGGATGGATAAAGCATAGACTTGCATTGGTCAAATTGGCCTTGCTTTATTCATTTTTCATTAATTTTCTTTTACTTAAATTAAAAAAAATAATCTCTTACAGTGGTATGTGAAGTCATGGGTCTCCTCATGGTATCTTCAGTCCTGTGCAATTGTACTTTGTTTACAAACATTTCCCTACCCACTATCCTCCCCTGCCCCTGCCACCTTCCACAGCTGGTGTCCTTCCTTTCTTGTCTGCTTTCTTGTGACATATAACTCATTGCCCTCACTGTTACCCATATTTAATACTTACTTTATGCAATATATTTTTACTTCAGTTTTTTCTTTTCATTTATTCTTTTCCAAGCAATGCTGATGGCAGCTTCACCTCCCTCCACTCCTCCCAGCTCCCTACCACCTTCTCACTCCTTCAGATCCACTGCTCCTCTGTTTCCCTTTAGAAAAGAGTAGGTCTCCCAAGGATGTTAACCTAACATGGTATAACAAGATGCAATAGAACTAGGCACAAACCCTTATATCAAGGCTAAATAAGGCAACCCGGTAGGAGGAATGGGGTCCTAAGCACAGGCAGAAGAGCTAAAGATACCCCACTCCTACTGTTAGGAGTCCCACAAAAACCCCAACAACAGCCGTAACATGAATGTGGAGGACCTAGTGTGTACCCATTCAGGCTCCATGATGGCTACTTCAGTCTCTGTGAGCCCCTATGAGCCCAGTTTAGTGGATTCTGTGTGCTTTATGTAATATCCTGATGTGGGATGCCCTTCTGTATGCTGTAAATATGTGTTGCCTTTATTGGTTGATGAATAAAGCTGTTTTGGCCTATGGCAGGGTGGAATATAGCTAGAGGGAAAATCTGGCCAGAGATACAGATAGAAAGAAGGCAGAGTCAAGGGAAATGGCAGCAGCTGCCAGAGTATTACTGGTAAGCCATGAGACAGGTGGTGAAACACATATTATTAGAAATAGGTTGATTTATATGTAAGAGTTAGCCAGTAAGAAGCCAGAGCCGTGAGTCAAGTCATTATAATTAATATTAAGTGTCTAAATGATTATTTTATAAGTGGTAGTGGGGACTGACAGGTGGGAGACAAACTGGTCCAGTTGGACTGGATGGGGCCGAGAAAAGATTCCGGCTATAGTATCCTCTATCCTTCTGGCTTCTACAATCCTTCCTCCCCCTCTTTTGTGGGGTTCTTCTATATCTGCTTAATGTTTGGCTGTGGGTCCCCACTTTCACTCCCATCAGCTGCTGGAGGAAGCCTCTCTGATGACGATTGGGCCAGGCACCTATGTATATGGTAGAATATCATTAGGGATCATTTTATTGACTTTTTTTTTTTTTGCCAGTCTTGTTTGGTTTCATCCTGGGACTCGGGACTATTAAATTCTAGTTCCTGGTCATCCAGATAGTGTCAGGTGTTTGTTCCCTCTCTTGGTATGGGTCTCAAGTTAGGCTAGTCATTGGTTAGCCATTCCCACAGGTTCTGAGCCACCATTGCCCCAGTACATTTTGCAGGCAGGACAGGTTGTAGGTCACTGGTTTTATGGCTGTGTTGATGTCCCAGTCCCACCAATGGAAGCTTTACCTGGTTACAGAAGGCGGATGGTTTATTTGTTTAATATAGTTAATAAGTAATTTGATTATTCAATATATCTCCCCTCACATTCTCCTTCTAGTTTTGTGACCTACACACATAAACACAAATACCACCACACACATACACACATGGCACACAATTTTAAGTTTAAACTACATATTAGAGAAAAGCTGATGTTTGTTTATCTAATCCTCACTTATTTGCCTAACAAAAGGACTTCCGATTGTATCCATTTTTCCCAAAATGCCATTATCTTATTTTTCTTTATGGCTGCATGAAATTCCATCACGGATATGTACCATATTTTTGGAAATCCATTTATCGATTGATGAACATCTAGACTGGTATATTTCCTGGCTGTATGGGATCGTATAGCTGTAAACATGGATAATTAATTGTTTCTATGGTGTATTGGCTTAGAAAACTTTAGGGAGATTTATTTGGTACAGTTGGGTCATATGGCAGTTCTATTCAGTATTTTAGGAATATCCACACCAACTTCCATAGTGGCTGTACCAGTTCATCTTTGCATGGCAAATATGGGTTTCCCTTTTCCCACATCCTCATTATAATCACCCTCATTCTTTCTGACAGCTACTGAGACTAATGTGCGACTGAATCTCAAAACACTTTTAGTTTGCATTTTCTTGACAACTAAGCATGTTGAATGTGTTCCACATATTTATTAGCCATTTGTATATCTTCATTTGAGAACTTTCTGTTCTGTTATTAGATCATTTATTTATTGGATGATTTGGTGGTTTGATGTTTAATTTTTACAGTTCTTCATATATCCTTAATATTAGTCTACTATCTGATGTGTAGTTGCCAAGATTTCCTCCCACTCTGTATACTGTCTCTTTACTTAGGTGGGGTTTTTTTTTTGTCTTATTGATTTTCTTTTTTAAAATTGTTTTTCCTTTTTTGAGATAGAGGGACAGAAAGGTTTTTTCTTTCTCTTGTTTTTCTTATTTTTCTTTTTTTCCAAATCAAGAGTATACTCTTCAGTATCCATATATTTGTGTAGTTTCTATAGTTTTTCTTT
Organism: Ondatra zibethicus; assembly: GCA_004026605.1. Taxonomy (NCBI): domain Eukaryota; kingdom Metazoa; phylum Chordata; class Mammalia; order Rodentia; family Cricetidae; genus Ondatra; species Ondatra zibethicus. The sequence goes on from PVIU01001804.1 coordinate 99,571, forward strand.
CTATTTATTTTTACTTTTATTGCTTAGTGTTCTGATTAGATGCAAGAGATTGTTTCAATTCTTTTGTATTTGGTGAAAGTTGTTTTGAGGAATTGAATTTGCAGCTCACTTCAATGAATATTCCATAGACAACTTAGGAGATGATTCTATTTAAGCTGGATGTAATATTCTGTAGATATCTATAAGTCCATTTGATATCTGCATCACTTATTTCTGTTGGTCTTTAGTTTGATCTATCTAGAAATGAGAACAGGGTATTAAAATCACCCATTGTTGTCTCAGTCCCTTTCTAACATTAGATGTTCATTTCTGTTTGTGTTTTGAAACTGGTCGTTTCATTGTTCGTTGTGTGTAGATTTACAATTGCTATATCTCCTTGGAGAATTGTTCTATTTATTAATATACCACGGCCTCTTTATCTGCTCTGACTGATGTTAGTATGAAGTTTACTTTGTCGGATAGCAGACTGACTGTGCCATCTAGTTCTCAGTTTCTTTTTGTATGAAAGATTTCTTCCCCTTTGCCTCTCAGGCTTTGAGTATTTTTGTAAGTAAGATGCTGTTCTTGGAGGTAACAGAAGATTGTATCTTAATTTTTATTCTATTCAGACAGTCTCTGCCTTTATATTGGTGAGTTTAGTCCATTTATATATATATTTTATATTCTTTTATTTTTCATTCAAAAAAATTTACACTTCCTCCCCTTCTCCCAATCTCCTCCCACTCCCCCACTAACCCTCCTCCCTCCCCCTGCTTCCTTAAGAGGGGGCAGGGTACCCTGCCCTGTGGGAAGCCGAAGGCCCTCCCCCCTCCATCCCGGCCTAGGAAGGTGTGCATCCATATAGACTAGATTCCCACTCCATTTATATTTAAGGTTATTTAAGAAAAGCTTACTAATTCCTGCTATTTGTTGAATGTTTTTCTGTTTGGCTAGATAATTGTTTATTCTCCAGTTTCTTTGTTAATATCAGAAGTTTGCTGGTTACCTGTGTTGGGCATGGTAGACTAATTCTTAGCTCTTCATTGTTTAACCATTCTTCTCAAAATTTATTCTTTCTTGAGTTTTCCAGATTGAGGCATTTTTTTCTTTCTCTTCTGTGTATAGTATTAGTATTCCTTTATGTATTTTGTGTAGTGCTGGCTTGGTGGTCATGGAATGCCTTAGTTTTTTAATTTTTTTATTGTTCTTGTTTCCTATTCAATTAAAAAAGGTATCTTTTCTGGATTTAGCTCTCTGGTGAGAAGTTATTTATTTTTAGGGCTTGAAATATAAATATATATCATTCAATACTTTCCTGGGTTTGAAGATCTGATGTTATTCTAATATTTTTGCCTTTGTAGATGAGTTGGTGCTTTCTCTTTCCTTTGTAGCAGTTGACATTGTTTCTTTGATTTTTTTTGTTATCTTGACTGTAGTATGCCATGAAGAGGTTCTTCTCTGGATATTTCTCTTTGGGGTTCCTAATTCTTCTAGTGTTTGAATGTCTATTTATTTTTTTGTGTTTAGGAAATATTTGTAATAACTTTAAGTAGATTTGCTATACCTTTATTATTTACTTCAGTTACTCCTGTCTTATAAATTGTCAGGTTTGGTCTCTTGATTCTCAACTGAATCACTTTCCTTGTGCACATTCCAGCCTGTACCAGCTTCTTGATGCATGTATCCACTAGCTCATCATTTCATGTCCAGCCTTCCTGAACTTGACCTCTTTGGACCTACCTTCACCCAGAGACAGTGGCAGGTCCATCCAAAGCTCCCTGACTTGTGCTAATTCCTAGACATTAAGGCCCTTGGGTAGCTCAGCTTTTTAACAATAAAATCCTTCTTTAGATGATACCTGATAGCCCCTCTTCAAGTCAAATAGTGTGACAAATTGGTTTTCTCTGTAGCTGACCTATCTGCCAAGGAATCACTATCACACCCAACCCAAAACTGGATTTGAGGCTTGTCAGAATTGTGTCCTTTTCTGAGGGTACAACTGCCTGGTTTTAACCTCTTTGCTTTTTGATTCTCCTCCTCTGTCAGGGACCCATGCAGCAGAGGCCATGTGCACTTGCTTTTCTGCATTGTACATTGGCTATTTCCCACCATCCTTTCACTCCTTTGTGGGTTTCCAAAGTTTCCCTCTATTTCTATCTTTAGGATGAAAAGTATTTTCCTTCTTCTGAATCTCCCCTCTGCTTGATTTACAGGCAGCCTAGAGTCTACCACCTTACCTGGAAGTCCCAGTGGCTTGGTAATTAGTTAATGGATATTGGAATTAGGCCCTAAATTAGATTAGTGGTAAATATAAAGTTTAATTTATGAAAATATCTGAGAAACACTTTGCCCTAGTATGATTTCAATGTGTCAGTCTTGGCTTTTAGGATGTAATTGGAGGCTTGATCTTCCATCACTGGTCATCTCTGGAGATTTCTGGATGCCTCGTAAAGGTTATTTGGAGGCTGGTGGTATCATTGATATGGAGTGTGGCTGGCAGGATATCAATCTTCTTTAAGAGAAAAGGATTTCACTGGGCTTATGGAATAGACCATGTGGCCTATTTATGGATTGTTTACTAATGTATACTAATTTTAACTTGTGTGTCTGGAAAAATTATGAGCTTTTTCCATTTGCTAAAACTGATAATAAGGTTGAGTGCCCATAATAATCTACTAAAATACATTGATTTATATTTAACCCAGTTTTCTGAGATCAGTTGAAAACATAGCTTTGCAAGTTTTCTCTATACATTAACTTTCCATTCTTTTAAAGAACTGTTCCTCTTAGAAATTATTCTTTTTTGTCATATTTCCAACTTGGAGTTCCTTCTCAGTTTCCACCATGCTTCTTTTTTATTTCACTGAGCAAATAGGTTTAGTTGGGCATTTTTTGAGATGCGTTCATCTTCTATCATCAGCCTTCAGATAGCAATCATTAACCCAAATTTAGTGTTTATTTAGTAAATGCATCCACAATGAAAGAATTGAATTTTTCTTATTAAGCATGCAAACATTATATAAATATGTATTATATATACCATTTGAAGCTTGTATCCTTGGCCAACATTATGTTTTTGAGATTCAGCCATAAGTTTACATTAATAATAGAATCTGTGTAGTATTTAATGACCACTGTTGATTTTATCCACTTTTGGTGGGTTTATACCAATTTTTGTCCTTACCAATTAAACATGAAAAGTTTCTGTTTTTTGTACTATTGCCAACACTTAAATTGTTATACTTTTTGGATTTTGTTGAAGGAGGGCCCGCTTGTTCATCCCGGCCACCTGGCTAACTTAACCCCAAAATAACCACACAGAAACTATATTAATTAAATCACTGCTTGGTCCATTAGTTCAAGCTTCTTATTGGCTAACTCTTACATCTTAATTTAACCCATTTCTATTAATCTGTATATCACCATGAGGTTGTAGCCTACCAGCAATGTTCTGGCATGTCTGACTCCGGCAGCAGCTCCAAAGTGTCTCCTGGACTCTGCCTCCTTTCTCCCAGCATGCCATTTAGTTTTCCCCTACCTAGCTACAGCTCTTCTATAGGCCCAAAGCAGTTCCTTTATTAACCAATGAAAGCAACACATAGACAAAAGGCCCTCCTACACAAGGATTTGCCAATGTAATAACTTTGAAATGACATTTCATTGTGACTTTAATTTGTATTTTCCTCATAGTCAGTAAACCAGCACAGTGCCATATGTTTATTAGCTATTAATATGCTTCATTTTTGAATTGCCTATTTCTGTATTTTGCTCATCTGTCTTTACATTTTGAATGAATGCCTCCCTTTTCTCTACTGTTTTGTAGGACCACTTCTATATTACATCTTTTGCTGTTCTATGTCAGTTCATTGGTTTAATAGATGATTTATAGATTTTTCATTTTGAACACATGATATTATATTTTAATTTTATGAAAATTAATATCTAGTAGAAAATAGAAGTTTTATACTTTAGTTTTAATAAATTTTGCTATCAGCTGAACTGTTGTGGCACACACCTTTAATTCCAACACTCGGGATGCAGAGGCAGGAAGATCTCAGTGAGTTTGAGGTCAGCCTGGTTTACAAGAGCTAGTTCCAGGACAGGTACCAAAGCTACACAGAGAAACCCTGTCTCAAAAAATTGGAAGAAGAAAAAAATAATTGCTGTCTAGTAGGGAAATTTTCTCACTATTTATTTCAAAGTATCTGTAGAAATATTTACCTCATTGCACTCTGTATTAGGACAATTTAAGGAACATTATGTGAAAAACAAGAAAACCCTGACATATTCCTTTTCATTATATTTTGTTTGAATTATAGACAAACAAATTAGATAGAATTAACTCTTTAAAATCTCTTTTTTCTTTCTGAAACAGTGTTTCCCTGCGTAACAGTCCTAGCTGTCCTGGAACTAGCTCTTGTAGATCAGGCTGGCCTCGAACTCACAGAGATTCGCCTGCCTCTGCCTCCTGAGTTCTGGGATTAAAGGCGTGCGCCACCACCACCTGGCCAACTCTTTAAAATCTTAAGTCTTCTTCTTTTTAAAAATTTAGCATAGCCTTTTTTCTGTCTTGCTCTGTTTAATCAGGGGGTCTTTCCCCACTCCTCTAATGACCCTGGTTTATGTGCCACAATTTCAAACAGCTTGAGTTTGTCAAATCAATGATCATGTCCCAGATTCCACTCCTTTGGACTCTGAAGCTTTGGTATCCACTTTGCCTCCCCTGAGTACCACTTTAGATGCCATTCCCGCAGAAAGTTTAAAGCCCAACTTAAAGCAGTCATATGATGGTTTCTTTCACGCCCCTTTGTTCTAACAACCCCACATAGCCCTTCCGTCTATCTAATATGGTGTCTGCCAACCTTAAGACTGGCATTGCTTTCTGTGGGTGACTACATTGCCTGTCTCCATCAGGGACTAAGTTCTTATCATTAATTCTTTCTACAACTCATTTCTTTTAAAGACACTTATGTGAAACTTTCCTTATTACATGTCTTTTCTCAACTGTTGCTTCCACAGAGTACATCTGTGATGACCCAATCTGAAGTTACTCTCTACTAATTTTCGTGCCAGTTCACTGTGGTTTCTTAAGCATTCATTTGGCTTCTTGTTTGGAAAATTATCCTGTTTGTGTGCTTATCAACACTGAACTTATTGCTATTCTTCCCTCAGCCTTTTCCTCTTACGTATGCTACAAGAGAATAGTAACTTCTTTTGCAGGTACTAATTTAGTGCTCAATAAATATTTGGTGCATAAAAGGAGATACTCAACAGACCAGGTCTGGTGACATTTCCTGTGTTAAAAACGAGTCAGAGAGCTGCTTCTTGAGAAGTGACAGTAAGAGAGGGTGCAGGTTTCAGTTTAACAGAATGATTGGAGGTGACAAATGGGCTCGATAAAGCAACAAATCTCTGCACATAATTAGCATCTAGGTAGATACAATCTGAATCATCCTATTAGGCATCAAATAATTTAAAAATGGAATAATATTCCAGTGTATATATAGAGAGGCAAACTTTACATTTATTACTTAAGAAGCTACAAAGGAGGTTAGAGAAGACTAAGATATAGGACAGTTAAGTTGATTAAAATTAGTATCCCCATATAAAAATTCTTCAATGACAACTGAAAATAATAATTATAGAAAATGTAAAGTTCTTTCCAAAAGGGATTTATGAGAAATTGTGTGATTCGGGTTGTTCATGAGATAGAGTAATAAATAGTAAGACAGCAAATAATCAGGTGATGTTTAAGTATTTTTGGGAGCTTAGACCAGAAAGGCTTCTCCCGTGGGTTGACATAATATTGTCTTCATCAATAGGATTTGAATACTTATTATGTAACCACTTTCTTTAAGATGGAAGCTGAGATTCTATCCTGTAGGAAAGTTCCTTAAGCAGGAAGGCAAACAGCTCAAAATTGTTTCAGGAAGTCCCTGAAATTAACCAGAGTCTCTAGGCCCCTCCCTGCCAGAGTTAAATAAGTAAGCTCCAAAGAAGACTCTACAATCAGAGAGCTGTCTGGAAGATATTTAGACTAGTCGAGGCACCTGGAAAAGACACTCTTCATGCTATTGAGCTGTCTGAAGGCTGTGCTGTGTGCTCCAGGTTCCCAGCTTTGCAAGCTGTTACCCCTGCTGGGGTGGGTGGGCTTTGGTGATTCAGCTGTCTTTGAGTCATTTCTGGTCCTGTAAGTAACCCCTCAGTCATACTCCTTTAAGTAGTATCAATAAAACTCATTAGGGAGCCCTTTTGGGCTGAGCTGCTCTGTCCTCACAACTTTTTATTGTTTCCTTACACCTCTTCATATTTAATGAATGATGGAAGAGCACCCACTTGCTAATTGTTTTATTATTTACTAGCAATGGGAGAAACACTGGCTTCTTTAAGGCATGTAGTTCTGGATGAAAACTGGCCTTCTAGTTTTGCTCTCTACTGGACCACAATGCCAGAGATAACAGTTTTTTACTTGCTGGCACTCAGCAGAGTGTGAGAATACACTGATAGAGACACTGTTCTTAAGCAGAGAATTAAGAGAAACCTGAGCATTGACGGTGTGTTAGATACTATCTTATGTAATGCCTCTATCTCTTAACTCAATGGCTCTTAGTGAGGGTGTTTTCACCCAATTGGGGACATGATGGACATTTACAGAGGTATTTTTCTTGTGACAGTGATTTGAGAGCAGGTGAGACTATGCAAGACAGAGTCCCTGAAATATGAAGGATAGCTTTTTTGTTTTTACCAACCTGACACAAAATAGGATCTTATGACAAGAGGGGGCCTCAAGTGAGGGGTTAAGTCCATAGGATCAACTCTCATAAAAGAAGACTCTTCTTGTAGTAGATGGGAATTAACAAAAAGATCCCATATACTCATAGATTGATGCTTTATTCAGCCATCATTAGAGAGTCTTCCTCAAGCAGCAGATGGGAACAAATCCAGAGACCAACAACCAGACATTACAAAAAGAGACAGTCCTTGGAACACACAGCTCTAAATGAGATAGCTCCATCAAATCCTTCCACTTAGAGCTAAAGAACCCTAGGAAAGAGAAGGTAGAAGGAGTTGGGGAGACAAAGATACCAGGAGAAAAAGCCCTCTAAAACAACTGAGCAAAGCTCTCTGAACTCACAGAGACTGAAGCAGCTATCACAGGGCCTACATGGGTGTGCACCAAGTCCCCTGCATATACACTATCGCTTTCAGTTTACTGTTATGGGACTTTTGACTGTGAGAACAAGTGAGTTTTTGATTCTTGTGCCCACTCTTGGGGATCTTTCATTTTTCTGTTGTCTTCTCTTGCCCTACTTTGATATGATGGGTTTTGTTTTATCTTTTTATATTTTATTTTGTTATGTTTTGTTGTTATCTCTTAGAAGCCTGTTCTTTTCTAATGAGGGACAGAAAGGAAGTAGATCCGCATGGGAGAGAAGATGGGCAGGAGCTGGGAGGAGCAGAGGGATGGGAAACTGTATTCAGATCATATTGTTTGGGAAAAGAATCTATGTTTAGTAAAAGGGGAAAGAAAACCCACAACTGGACAATGTGCAGAGAGTGAGAAACTTTGGAGCACTTAGTTCTAAATGTGATGTCTTTTTAAAAGTCCTCCCCTCAAGGCTTAGGGACCTATGTGGAAGAGGAGGCAAAAAGATTTTAAGAGCCAGAGGTGATGGTTGTCTCCAAGGAAACACTGTTCTCTGGAAACAACAGGACTGATACACATATTAATTCACAGATTCTGTGGCAGCATGCAGAAGACTTGACAGGTTTAAGCATGATTGGGTCCCAATGCTGATGAAAGGGAAGTGTAGGATAAATCCCACCTCTATCCAAGAAGCCATTTACAGTTGATCCCTGTTGGCCAAAGGATAGTCAGTTCTCTCCACTGGAGTATCGCTGAGTATATTAACTGCACTCCAGTTAACCACACTCCAGGACAGGCCCCAATGCCCAGGAGTAGTTGACCAATGCAAAACAAATTCAATGTTTTTCTTTGTTTGCTTGTATATTTTGTGGGCTTTGGTTTTGTTTTGGCATTTTGTTTTATTTTTATTGGTTTTTTGTTCTGATTTTCACTTTTGTGAATCTTATTTTTTTGAGAGAGAGGGAGAGGGAGGAAGGGAAGGAGGAAGAAAGGAGAAGAGAGAGAGAGAGAGAGAGAGAAGAGGACTTAAAGTTGAGTGGGTAGGGAGAATCTGGCAAGAGTTTGGAGAGGGGTTAAAACATGATCTAAATATGTTGTATGAAAAAATTTGTTCAGTTTTGAAAGTGTAATTTAATGACAGCATTTTTCCCTTTCCTTACCACCTACCAAACCCTCCCATAGACTTCTCCCGAGTCTCCCCATTCATGGCCTCTTCTTTCATGAATCGTTATTGCATGCATCCATGAATTTGTATATACATACATATTCTAAAATATAACCTGTGCGTCCATATAATGTTACCTCTTTGTATGCTTTCAGGGACGGCCATTTGGCACTGGACAAACAACTGGTGTTCTCTTCCCTGGGGACTGCTCAAGCTTTCCTCAGTTGCCTGTAGTTCTTTGTGTAGGCCTGAGGTCTCATGATGTTCCCCGCCCCACACAGTTTGGCATGTTTATTGATGCCCTCCTTGTTCAGCTCATGTTTGGGCATTCATGCTGTTTAGAGTTCACAGGCACAGCTTCTAATGTTGCTGGGAGACAACATCTCACAGCAAACTCCCCCATCATCTGGCTCTTACAATCTTTCTGATCCCTCTTCCCCAGTGTTCCCTCAACCTTAGTCATGGGAATGTTCTTTCTGGGCTCCACAACAGAAAGAAGGGGGAAGAAAAATACAAAAATTTATCAAGGCTCTGGGCTTAGTAGCACCAGGAAAATCAAAAACAAATGCCAGCAACACGAATAAAGTAAAATAAAGAATGTGTAAAGTGAAACTTTTACTTTTTTGGAACTGCTGACTACTCTCAGGGTTACAGGGTAGCATTCTGGTACTCGGCAGAATGACGAGAATAAGTTTCATGAACTGTTACTGAGAGTCCTGCTAGGGTTCTATGGACTCCCTACTCACAGCACTATAGCTTTTACACTTCTTGTGGAACCTATGGTATTCAATGCTTAAGTTTATAACACAGGGCTCTGTTGTAGATGCTAGAGAGGCCAAAGAAACACTTTCCATATGTTCTCAAACCTATCTCAAGCCTATATTGAAATCAGACCAGAAGACAGTCTTGATTGTATATTAATATTAAAATACTGAGTGTCTTCTTGGTATGTATACTGGCTGGTTTTGTGTGTCCGCTTGATACAAGCTAGAGTCATCAGAGACAAAGGAGCCTCACTTGAGGAAATGCCTTCATGAGTTTCAGTTGTAAAGCATTTTTTCAATTAGTGATCAATGGGGGAGGGCCCAGCCCATAGTGGGTGGTACCATCCCTGGACTGGTGGTCCTGGGTTCTGTAAGAAAGCAAACTAAGCAAGTCATGTGAAGCAAGCCATTACATAGTTCCTCTCCATGGTCTCTGCATCAGTTCCTGGTGTAGGAGGTCCTTCTGTATTTCTGTTGCTTTCATTGGTTGAATAAAGAGACTGCCTTGACCTTTTGATAGGGCAGCCCTTAGGTGGGCGGAGTAGACAGAACAGAATGCTGGGGAGAAAGGCAGTATGGCAGACACCATGTTTCTCCAGCCTGAGATGGATGTAGGTTAGAATCTTCCCGGTAAGCCATGACCCTGTGGTGATACACAGATTACTAGATATGGGTTAATTTAAGATGTGAGAGTTAGCCTAAAAGAGGCTAGAGCTAATGGGCCAGGCAATCATTTAATTAATACAGTTTCTGTGTAATTATTTCGGGTATAAGCTAACCAGGCTCCGGGAATGCAGCCCTCTTCTCCCTACTACAAGTTCCTGCCTCCAGAATCCTGCCCTGCTTGAGTTTTTGTCTTGACTTCCTTTAGTGATGAACAGCAGTGTGGAAATGCAAGCTGAATAAACACTTTCCTCCACAACTTGCTTTATGGTCCTGGGGTTTCATCGCAGTAACAGAAGCCATAACTGAGACAGCATGTTAAACACTTGTCTCTTTTCTCCACCACCTCCCAGAATTAGAAATTGCATTCAGGGCCTTATAAATGCTAAGCTAGTGCTTACACATTGAGCTAACTCACAGCCCCAAAATTTGTCTTAAACATGGTTTATTGGCTCTTAAAAATCAAGGAGATGTTCCTCCATATGAATGCATACATTTTCAACAACTGTTTTTTTTTGTTTGTTTGTTTTTTGTTTTGTAGTGGGCCAAAAATTCCTGGTGTAGCCTTTGCAAGTATTGATTAAAAGAGACAGATAAGAAAAATCTGCCAGACTGGATTTATTTCATGTGGGCTTCAATCACCATACTTAACTTTCCATTTTCCCATGGGATGCAACAGCAAAGAGTGCAGTTCTAATGAGCTGGAACCTTCCTCTTGAGCTGCTTTGTGGCAGGTTGTTTGCATCTAGCTTGGGGAGATTCTAAATGAGATTAAATGAAAGAGACACAGTGTCCAGAGAAATATTTAGATTAGTATATTAAAACGTACCTGCCTCTTCTGTTTTAAAATAACCACCCATGGTAATTCTTACCCTATTTGTTGACAAATTCTTCCAAACTGATTTAGACAGGAGTCAGCAGCACACACACTCTAATTGGCTGCTCTTGCCCCAAAGAAACATTACTAGAACCTTTTTCATGGCTCATTACCATGAACCCAACATTTCTAGAATTCTCTTCTTAATGCATTTGACTTTGTAAGCATGTGGGAAACCATGAGATATATACATATGCTAAATGAAAGCGTCTTTGCTATTTTTGGATTGAGAAAGAAAGACAAAAGTGGATTTAAAATTGAGGCAGTGGGTAATGAATGATGACTATTCAAGGCCTTTCCATCAATAAGAAGAGTATGCAGCGGGCACTTTTGCTCCTTATTTACAATATATCAGTCCAGGACTGTGTCCTACCTGCATCAGTAGAAGGGCTGATGAAGGTCATTACTCTTTATGCCCCAGTGACGACCATTTGCCCAATTTTAAAAATGAAAGTGCTAAAAACCTCTTAAAGCCTGTTACCAAGTTACAGATGGTTTCTGTTTTCTCTAATGATTCTTTGAAAACTATGTATTTGTAATTCAGGAATCAGTTCTTAATATTGTACGGTTTTTCCCAGGTCTAGAAACATCTGTAATACACACTACAGGCTGACATTTTTTTTTTTCTGTAAAGGGATAGATGACTAGATAAGAAAAATTTTAGGCTTTGACACACCATACTCTGTCACAATTATTCACATTGCCATAAGCAATACAGAAACAAATGAACTCACCAGCTTTAAACAAACAAACAAACAAACAAACAAAAGCAGTAAAAACAGTAGGAAGGCTGTATTTGATCTCTCGACAGTAGCTGGCAGATTCCTGTGTGTCTGAATATTAAAAATATTTGAGACGTGAGGATTCTTTAGGAAAATACGTTTTATATGCAGTTGAAAACTTCAGGGACGCATCTGCTGACACCTGTTCTTCACCATGTTGGCACTACATGGTGATTTCATTCTTACCTGTATGAGCCACTCATATTCTCAAGGAGGACTATGGGGGCAGCAAGACACACCAGGTTGTGTGCGCACATATACACTAAATAGCGAGCAGATGAGTGTGAGTTGGAGTTCTCACTATTAGGAGTTCCTTATAATCTGTATGGAGGGTGCTCTGGTAGAAGACAGTGCTTTGTAGTCAGCATTCAGATGCCTTAGGAACTGGGTAATAGAGTTATCTATTGACAAAACCCATAGCATAAGTGTCCTAGGCTGATAATGTCACCCAAAGGGAGTTAACTGCCAGGTTATTGGGTTTATATATGCAATTCCTAAGATATTCATAGAATCATTCTCACCAATCCTTATGTCTTGAACATCAATAAAACACTTCACCAATAAAACAATCTCTAATTATCTCTAATACCAATGAACAAACACTCTTATCCTAGAGGAGATTAAGAGTTAAAAGGCTATAGCAGCATTTATATCTGGGATATAAGCTTTTACTAGTATTTAGATACTACCACAGGAACTTAGGCACTATGAAATGCAAGTCAATTTTATGAAATAGAAGTTAATATTTATATGTATATTGAAACCATAAGCATGCAAGTGTGTGCATGTGTGCATGTACACACACACATATTAAAAGTCTTAAGCTAGTGTATTTCAAATAAATGACAGGCATTGTTCTATTCTTCTAGGGCAACTTGACATACTAGGATTTTTTTCCTTTTACTCCATTTTATCCACACAGTACTGAAAAGAGACTCATTCTGTGAAGGGTTGGTTATTGGCAAGAAGGAGTAAGAGAAGGCTTGTTCAGGAGCAATGGCTGCCATTTCCAGGAACTGCAGTGGGGAAATCTTTGAGGATAGAGGTCTTGTATAAGCTAAATCCCACTGGGATAGGTGTTGCTTCCACAGCCAGCCCTGGTCATTACTTTTCTTCCTTAGACTTCAGTGTCCACAAGTGCCACTATTATATTGCCAATCTGTGCCTTGTATGGCCTCTCCATGGAGCAGAATTGAGAATACTTGCTGACTTGCTCTTCTCGTCAAGATTTCTACTGAAATCCCATTGATGTTCCTATGCTATTTTCAATAGCTTTGTGATCTGGAAAGGGGCTGTACTAAAACACAACAAATAAAAGGTTGTCATTAAAATTTGCTAGTTTTGTTTTATCATAATAGATTTTTATCATATTATTATCCTTTAGAAGCTTGCTTATTTTCTAATGAGAGAAAGAAATGGAATGGATCTTGATGGAAAAGGAGGTGATGAGGAACCTGGAGGAGCAGAGGGAGGGAGAGGAAACGATAATCAGGTTATATTAAGTAATGGAAAAAACTATTTTCAATCAAAAGGGCAAACATGAAAATCATCAATTGCAATAATTAATAAACATTTTAGGTTTATTTACTTCACAACCTCTACCATCTCTTTCTTTCGTACAGCTTCCTAAATGAAGACTTTGTTCAGTGAAGGTTTTCCTGGTTCATATCTGGTGTAGAAAAACTTTCCTTTATTTCTTAATATAACACATAGTAATGTTTTATCAAAGATGCTTTAAAAATTCAGAAAAATAGAACTCTGAACTGAGTTGCCACTGCTTCGCTTCTTCAATGGTTAGTTAGACCGATGTTGATGGAGTCTTTCAGGAGCAAGATCATGGTGTAGAAAGCCAGCATTTTCAGCAGCACAGGTCTACCAGATGCTCTTCTGGAAGACAAGGACTCAGAACATGAGAATTTAGTTTTTATAGTAAGAGAACAAAGACATCTACAAATCAGATACTTAGCAAAAGCATTGGTGAGTCCATTGGGCAGGCAGAATACAGTAAAGCAGAGGAATCTCAGCTATTGACCTCAGATGCTTACTGGCTGCATTCTTAGCCTGTTGGTTGATGGAAACGCGGATTCTGCTTGTTCATTCCAAAGGATTGGCTAAGAAAGTCACACACAGGCAAAGGTTATAGGAGATTATTAAGGAGGCTATTTATGGCCTAAGGTCATTGCCTCTGGTCTTGCAATGGTTTTACCTCTGCCACTGAAGTCCTTGTCAGTCAATCAGTCTTTGTGGTTTTTTTTTTCCAGAATTTCTCATTCACAATATTATACAAATTACTGCACATATATTTGTAAAATGTTAAATATGGAAACAGATTCATGCATGTGCCTCCTGTAGAAGTGCTCTTTAGGAATAACTCCAGGAATCGCCTTTGGGCCAGTCTTATTCAGAGTCTTCTTGGTCTTTGTTTCTATTCAGTGTCCTTCATGAGTCTAGGACCCCTTTAGCACTGTCTAAATGATATTTCCTTTTGCTTCCTTCTGTAGAACACTGAAAAGTGTTTCTTTGTTCAGGCTTTTTATCACCAATTCTTCTATAGCTTTAGTTATTGTCAAGACTGGCATAAAGGAAGAGCCTTGCTTATTCCTACCTTTCAGCTGTGTTTCCTCTGCAGTGCGTTCATAGGTCAATGATTCTGTGCACTACCTTGGTCAGCTTTGTTTGGTCATGTCATAATAAAAGCAGTAAAATGGCATGCATGTACTTCCTCAACTCTCAACTGTCTTGAAGCTGGCCTATTAACAAGCATTCTAGGCATGAAGGAGAGACCCTGATGTGATGTGGGATTCCCCTCTACGTGCTGTGAATACCATTGGTTAATAAAAAAGCTGTCCTAGGCCTGTGCAGGGCAGAATAGGGGTAGGTGGGGAAAACTAAACTCAATTCTGGGAGAAAGAAGGTGGAGTCAGTGAGAAACCATGTAGCCCCACTGGAGACAGATGCCGGAACTTTACCTGGCATGTCACAGTCTCGTGGCAATACACAGGTTAATGGAGATGGGTTAATTTAAGATATGAGTTAACCAGAAATACACTTAAGCTATTGGCCAAACAGTATTGCAAATAATATGGTTTCTGTGTGATTATTTTGGGGCTGAGCAGCTGGGAACAAACAAGCGGCTGCTCACAACCCTGATGTGTCATATTCACCAGATCCTTCTTTGTTAGATGTTTGCCTTTACATGTATCATACTTCTTTCTTCTCACAAAATATCACGAGGAAAAGTATTAACTCCCCTTTAAAAAGGAAAAAAACAAATCAGCGTGGTTATGCAGCTGTTATTCTTTAAAAATATGCTTAGTGTCTCTCCCTCATTCATCAGCATCTCCTGTCAACCCACCTTTGCTCAGGTTTGTCCCTTCATTTCTATTCTCGCTGCAGCCACCCTGAGCTGCACCTCATTAACTTTCACCTGCGGGACTTTGGCGGCTTCTCAACTTGATTTCTGGTCTACTCCGTCTTCCTGTTCATTCTACCCTACATCCAGAGGTAGTTTTCCACAAACATAAAAACTAATCTTGCTACTTTAGAGCCCTTACCCTCTCATCTGCCTCATGACGTTCTTGAGAATAAAGTTTGAGAAACTTCAGCATGTGAGAAACCTTCTCAATCTCTTTTTCTTTCTTTCATTCATTATTTCTTTCTTTTTTCTTTCTTTCTTTCTGTCTTTCTTTCTTTCTCTCTCTTTCCTTTCATTTCTGTTTTTTCTCTGTCTTTCTTTCTTCTATTTTTTCATTACAAGATGTCTCTAGACATTTTACATCACAGCCAAACCATGCTCTTTCCCGTCTAGAACAGCCCTGTGTTGTCTAGTCCCTCTCCCCAGCCAGTTCTCTCCTTCCTCTTTCTTCCCATCTCTCATGTCACAGACTGTCAGTTTCTCAGAGTGCAGAAGGACCTCCTACACCAAGATGGTTGACCTCTCACTCAAGGTACGCTGTCCCTCCCCAACCTCTCAGTGCTTCTAATTGCATGCCTTTTTTACCATAGGCCACCTTTCGTGGAAGTCACTTGTGGGCTTGCTAGTCCTTCATTAGAATGTTAATAGAACCCCAGCTCTCAGAGTAAACGATACTGTCTTACACATTTAAACACAAATATTGCCTGTCAGTTCTCTGCATGTTGGGACCAACAGAACGTGTTGCGTTTATAACGTCATCTTAAATGGATGTATATTTAGAAAGGTTTAGAGAAAAACCTCTGAGGACTCATACCTAGTTTTAGTGGTCCACTATCAGGAACTTCTCTCAGTTTGTAAAGTTGGTAGATGTGAGCCTTGAACCATTTTTTGCTATTATGCTATGTGTAACATGGCCTAACCTGCAGTGAGGATAGGAGGTCAATGAAAAGGCTAACTTTATTTTTTGTGTAGTTATTTTACCTAAGGTTTAATCTCTTAGCTCTGTTGATACAAATTAACAGAATATACTCAGGTGAGCTTAAGCAAAGAAAGAAATTTACAATTGTGTAAGGATTGTCATACAAAGCCAAAAGTAGGATGGATAGCAAGGCCACCAAAGCCTATGGCAGGTATTTTGAAAGCTTTCTCTGAAGGGGCTTCTGATGTCCCAGTTCTACTTCTCCCTGTGCACCTCTTTCAGCCTCTTACACATAGACTGGGAACTTGCATTGTGGCTTATGGGTGTCATCATGTCTGTGCATTACTTTAAGATGAATCAGTAAGTCAATGTGTCCATATGTAAATAAACACACATATGTAGGCATGAAGGTGTATATGTACAAAGTTAATTTATAATATAAGGACCGCATATTCAGACCTGAACTTCTCAGTGATATACTCCTTCTGGGTTTGGGAGTTAGTTGCAGAGTACATTTGAAAGCACTTGACTAGAAATCCTTACTTTATTTCAGTGTTTGCTGCTTTGAGTCAGCTCTAGATAGTTCGAAATTAGCACAGTGGGAAATAGGGGTGGCTTCTGTTGGCGAAATGTGCAATGTTCAGGACGTGAGATTATCTAGAAATACACGCACAACCCTTCCTAACAAAAGCATTCTGCATATATGTTTGGCAGGGTCTTTTTGTCACAGAGTTCAGTTTTGTTCTGTGTATGGATCCTGCCATCCAGGCGCATGCAGAAGTTTAGTGGAATAGTGAGGTTGTAATGTCATCGCCTCTGTCTGCAGCGAGAGGATCTTAATGCTTGCCAGTGGTCAGCTTATTTAGGCTGGTGTGCAGTGAGGGTGCATCCTGGTTAATGCAGAAGTGATTACATCTCAGCCTTTAGATCTCCCGAGGTGCATAGCCATCTTAGATGACTGAAAACGATTAGTCTCCATTCTCCGGAAAGAGCATGGATTGACTTATCCTGGACAAAGAGTTCTGGTGTGGTCATTAGTGATTGGTCTCTGGGTTATATAGTAGTCAGCAATGCTGAAGAAAGCCTCTCTGCAAAAGGTGTGGGTGTGCAGACCCTGTGGGTGTGGGGGAGGGTAAACCTCATAGAGGTATCAACAGCAGAAGTGCTTTGAGAGACCTCATGTTGAAATATTTATTGGAATTAAAAGTTGCATGTATCTTTCATCGAAAATTGTAGTATTCCTAAAATTTCAAAGGCAGGATAAATCTTACAGGCAGCAGAGTTGACTGGAAAAATAAAAAACTACTCCTTGATTAGAATTACTTTTTCTTGGAATAGTATTTTTGACTGGTTGACTTTTCCCCTGGGATGAGGAGTGTTAGTTGGAAGTATGGGTCACCTCCGGAGGGCAGGGATATGAATTTTTTTCATGGGCTAAGGAATTCTGGTGGGCAGAAAAAGAAGGATGGGTAAGGAAAGGAGGGAACAGGATTCAGCTGGCAGTCAGACTATTTTCATATTTATGTCTAAGGGCATCTCTGCCTTCTTACAATGCAAATAACAAACAATACCCAATTAAAATGTATTTTTTCCCTCCTCCATGTAGAATGATTCTGTCAAAGAGTGTGATAATGGCAAAGTCATGGAACCGAGCAAGTGTGCTTGGCGCTGAATGTGTTTGGACTAGATAAACAAGGCTGTTTCTACGGGCCATCTGCTGGCTTGTATACGGTTTGTTACTCAGAATCCTCATTTAACCTGCATTTATGAAAATGGGGTTGATAAGCAAATGAATAGAATAATGGTCTGTTGATTGAGACTGAAGGCCTTCTGCAGAAACAAAAGCCTTCGCACAACGCATGTGCCGGTTAGACGCATGGAGGCAGTGGGTGTGCCCTCATGGCTTGCCTTCCTGTCACAGTGGTTCTGAGGTTCTTCCTGAACCTTTTGAAAGTTGGATACTTTAAGAAATGATCTTGCCCTCAGACTTTGTATTAGATGACAGTAACTGTTTTTTTCTCTTGATAATGGTAAGTTAATAGATTTTATTACCTTAAATCCAAATGTCAGCAAGTTTTTAGAGACAGTACATAATGGCTGGAGGGAGAGAGGTGTGGACATTTAGGAAGGAAAAGGAAGGAACTTGGCCAGAGACATCGAAAAGGGGTAAAAACAGAAAGGGGGAGAGAGGAAAGAGAACAGAAAAAAGGATGGGCAGTTAGAAATCAGGCGAAAGGAATTAGGGAGGAACTAAGAAGCAAGAAGGGACGGGTAGCCCCAGAAGAAGGAGGACCTTAGGCAGAGCATCATGGGAGTTTGTTGAGAATAGTCAAGATAAGAGATTGGAGAGATGGTTCAGATGTTAAGAGTACTGGTCATTCTCCCAGAGGTCCTGAGTTCAATTCCCAGTAAACACACGACAACTCACAACCATCTATATAATGGGATCTGATGCCTTCTTCTGGCATGTAGGCATATATGTGGACAGAGCACACATACATTAAAAATAAAAAAAAGAAAATAGTCAAGCTAGGATCTTTATTAATCATAGAGAGGTTAAGTGAATATGAAATATACTATATACTTGAGCTCAGAGGAGAGACCATCCCTTCAAACTTGGCTTTCTCTTTCTACTGGGTGAGGTAGGAGAATAGTATTGTGAGAGGTGTCTACACAGCTGTATTTTGCTCTGGTCTCCAAAGATAATCTAGTAGACTGTCTCTCCCCAGCACAGGCTTCAGCAGCCAGGCTTCCCATGGGTAATTGGTATTGGCTGGTTTGGAATAAGTTTGGGTGATGGGTGCATGGGTGTATGTCCCTGTTCTTTATTCTTTCCCTCTGCAGCCTCTGTGTTTCTTTGATCCTCTCTGTTTCTCTGTCTTTGTCTGTTTCTCCCCCCCCACACAAGTACAATGTAGAGAGAATACAGTTCCATTGTGGAGAGAGATGTGCATGATGGGACCCTAAAGGCTCCATATTTCTGTAATATGTATGCAATTTGAAAAAGCCTCCTTTGACAATCATCTGGAAACAAAAGATATTACCCAACCTCCATCCTGTCTGATAGCTGATACATAAATAGCAGATATTATTTTCTTCTTAAAGTAACTATGGTTAGAGAGTCAAAGGCTGTTTTTATGCTGTTATCCCCCCTGGACATGAAGCGGAGGACAAGGCAGAGAACAAATTCTCTTTGCCCATTAAGATTGATTTCCTGGTCACGAGTTTTCAAGGGAAACTTCTGCATTTACTTGGAAACAGGAAATAATGGCAAGCTCTCTGATTTTCTTGGCAACTTTGAAAACCTAGACATCTTGGTGGGTCAGGGTTATGTTATGGCTCCTTTTAAGACTACTCTGCATTCTGCGTTCATTGCGTTCTACCTGGACTTCGGGAGCCATTATGCTAATGCTGCTTATTTTCTCACCTCACTTCCCTGTCAAAGATTTTTTTCCCTGAAGCTGATTTCATTATAATTTTAAAAATACCATCTGTCTATCTAAGAGTTTTTCATCTCTCTTTCATACAGATTTATATCTGATTTCTTTCATGTGGTGCCATTGAACTTCCCCAGGTGCGAAGTAGCCACTATACAGATTCCAGCCAGAGTTGTCTTTTAAAAAACACTGATGTGCTGTTGTTGGAAGAGTTTGCCACTATTAACCTTGGGCTTTTGCTGCTCTGATTGCACTCCATTATTGGTTTATCCTGCATGATACTTGCATAATTTAAAGCAATCCTCATGGATGCACAGTTCATTGCTTTCACAGCTTATTAGGGGGTTTTCAATTCTCAAAATACCTCACAGGGATGTCCTTGGTTCTTTGTGTTTTACACCTGTGTGGTTTTCATTCTGTGCTGTTCCTCATGTGTGTAATATGGGCACACCAATGACCTATGCATTATTTCTTTGGTTCTAGCCAATGCTCACAATGGATCCAGATGTATTGCTGATTGTGTCTTGATCTAGTAACATTTTGGCAACAACATCATGGCAATGAGATGCCAGAAAAATGTGGTTATTTTCTATTCTGGCTTTCTTTGTTTATGTCCTGAGAAGATTTTTTTGGTCTAGTGTTTTTAAATTTCTGTTATAATTGGCTTCATCTTAATAATTTTTCATCATGTGATAATGAATCTATTCTTACTTTAATTCATGAAAAGGGTTCTCTTTATAAATGGCAATGAAGAAAAAAGAGACAAGAGAGCTTGCTAGCTGGAGACTCAAACCAGTTAGTGAATGTGAAGAAATCACAGTCTGGCTTTGTGGTACCTGAGTGTACTCAAGTCCTGAAAGAGGATCAAAGGTGGGGAGCCTTTGCGACACTTAGGTTGGGAAGGTGGAGAACAAGGTGAACTTTTCTTTCATTCGTAACCATCCTTCAAAAAAGTCACTTGAATGTGTCCTTTGTCAATACTAAAAAAGGCCATATGGGATACAGTGGATACCTTGACTGTAAAGGAGTTATGGTGTTTGTGAAGGGCTAAGATGTCATGCAACATCATTTATCCATGCACTGCCTCCATTACCCGAGAATTTTACTCGATGAAAGACATGACTGAGTTGGTCATGGAGAGCTGGTTTCTCTTTACACTGCACTAGATGCTGGGTGTTTGATGTCTTTCTTTCAGGAGCTTAAACTCATGGAATTAAATTCAGAATTAGTAAAGGAAAGTATGTTACTCTTGTGCTTTTGAAAATGATCAGCAGATTATTAGACAGTTTACATGATTTGTCACTAAATCCAGGGACATTTACTCAGTTCTCTTTCTTATTAAGAGTCTTGTCAAGACCTGCTGGTATGGGCTGTTGAAAGGTTTTTCCTCTGTGCTCTATCTCTTTTAATCTCCTTTCTATGTTTGTTTCCTTTTAATTTGTTTTTTTTAAATTAGAGTACAAGGTAATGATTTTCATTATGACATTTTCATACATACATTGCTTCTACTGATGCTCTTGTTCCATGCCTCCCCCATCCTCTATCCCTTCCTCTGCCCAGAGCTACCTTTTCTGCTTTTATTTTATCCATATTTTATTTCCCTTATTTCCTTTCTTATTGCTTTTTTTTAAATTTTCATAGTCCCTTTTATAGTTTCATGCTCTATATTCCCATACACATACAAGTATAAATATAAAAATTAAAAGTAAAGATCCTCTTGTGAGAGGGAATATGTGGTATTTGTCAGAATCAGGACAGCTCAATCAATATACTTTCCAGGTTAATCATTTTTTCTTCAAATTTTATGATTTTATGTTTCTTACTAGCTGGATAAAATTCCATTGGGTAAATATATGACATTTTCATTATCCATTGATTTATTGATGGATGGCTAGGATGCTTCCATTTCCAGTCTTTTGTGATTAGGACATCAATAAATGTAGATGTATAAGTATTTTTGTGATAAGAATTAGAGTCCTTCAGATTCATACCCAGGAGTGGTTCATGTATTTGATAAACACCTAGTCTGGTTTGTATTTTTTGCTTACTGTGAGTAGCACAGCAATAAGTATGATGTGGAATTATCTCTGTGATATCTTGACTCAGAATCTTTGGGATATATTACTGAGAATGGTATAGGTAGGTTATGTTTTATTTTCCTCTAGCATTTTCAAAGTTTCAGACCGTAATTATGGTATTCGACCTAGTTTCATGCAGGGGGCGAGATGAATCACTCTACATGTGAAAACCAGCTTTCCTAGTACCATTTGTATAAAGGGTAGCTTTTCTGCAATGTATGTTTTTGACATGACACATATGTAATAACTAGGTGGCTATGACAATGTGAGCTTATTTCTAGATTTTTTCTACTCTATTGTCTACATGCCCATTTTTGCACATGGAAGATACTGTTCATGTTCTATGGCTCTGTAATACAGTTTAATATCAAGTATTATGGTTACTTCCGCATTGCTCTTTCTGCTAAGTCTTTCTTTAGATATTTGGAGCCTTTTGTTATGCGTCCATATGAATTTTTTCCTGGTTATATGAAGAATGGCATTGATATTTTGGTAAGAATTTCATGGAATCTGCAGATTGCCTTTGCAGTAAAACCAAATTCACAATATTAATTCTGCCTATCCACAAGCAAAGAGGTCTTTACACCTTGAGCATCTTTGTCAATGTCTTAAAGTTTTCACTGCAGAAGTCTCTCACCTCTGATTAGGTTCACTCATAGATTTCTTTTTCTTCTGACGCTGTTTTCATTGGGGTTTTCTTCCTGATTTATTTCTGAGTGAGTTAGTGTCGTCTAGAAAAGCTACAGAATTTTGTGTGTTGATTTTATATCCTGCTACTTTGTTGAAATGTTTATTAGCCCTATGAGTTATCCTATGAAGTCTTTAAGGTCTTTTATGTACAGACCCAAGTAATGGGGATAGCTTAATGGGGATTGTTTAACTTCTTCCTTGCTATTTGTATCTCATACTATTTTCTTTTATCTTATTCCCTAGCTGAAATTTTCAGCATTGTACTGAATAAACAGGGACAAAGTAGCACATTCCATTCATTCTGTACTCTCAATTTTGCCTAACTTAGTGAAATGGTGATTATAGGTTTGCCACGTGTAGCTTTTATTCCGTTGTGGGAAATTGCTTTTTTAGTTTTAGTTTCTTTAGAGATTTTTACCATAAAAGGATACTGGACTTTGTCAAAGATCTTTTGATGAAGATGATCTTATGGATTCTGTTAATGTGCTATTAATTAATTAATGAAATATTAATTCTATTTATGTGTTGGATTTCATGTACTTTTGAATACTTTGACCAAACTTTGAATCCCTAGAATGAAGCCAACTTGATCATGTATTATTGTCATGTTAGTGTGCTGTGAGTTTGATTTGCAAGGATTTTATTGTGAATTTTCGCATCAGTGTTGATCAGAGAAATTTGTATATTATTTCTTCCTTTGTTGTACCCATGTCCAGTTTTGGTACCAATGTATTCCCCACTTATTAGAGTGAGATTACTATTATCCTTTACCTTCCTATTGTAAGAACATCTCAAGGACCATTAGTGTTAACAGCTTGGTGTACGTTTTCTAGGCAGGCTGACCTGGAACACACTATATAGGCCAGTTGTCCTCAAACACAAGAGATCTGTCTACCTCTGCCTCACCACAAGTGATGGTTTTATAGACATGTGCCAGCATGTCCTGATGTGTTAACTATTTTTTAAAGGTTTGGGAAAATTCAGTAGTGAATTCATTTGGTACTTTTCTTTGTTGATGGGTCTTTTGTGTCAGTTTCAATCTACTTAATTGTTATGAATCTGTTTTAATTGTTTATATATTAGATTTAGTTTTGTAGATCTCATGTTCCTAAGAATTTATTCATTTCTTTTAGACCAGACATGTCATCCAAACTGTGGTTTCAGGATAGCTATGAATGTGACTTTATTCATACATTTACTTAAAATGCTTGCACTCTTACCCACCGGGTCACCTCCCCAGGCCTTGTTTAAAAGTTTTACATTGTGACTATAAAATACTATGGAGATTTCTCTTATCATTTCTACTTGTGGTTTGACATGACTTCAGTATGGGTATCCTTTTTGTCTTCTCTAGGTTTGGGGAGACTTTTGCTGTTAACTTCACTGAATAAACTGTGTGTGTATTTAGAGGTCACCTCATCTCCTTCTTCTACCTTGCTGATTCTTAGGTTTTTATCTTTTGAATACGTCTCAGAGTTGTTGGCTGTTTCGGTTATGTTAATAACCAGTGGTTTTTCTTTATTTGTGTGTGAGCATATTGTCACTCGACCTTGTCCTGCATCTTTGAACTTTGTTCTTTTGCTGTTTTCTGTCTTTAGATGATGCTTCTACCGTGATTATTTTTTGACTGCTTCTTTCAGTCCTTTAAATTGCTGATTTGTCTGGTTCTTCTGAGTCTCTATTTTGTTGCTTAATTTCCCCTCCATGTTTCTGAATTTCTCTTACAAGGTACTGGCTGTTTTGTCCACTTTGATTGCTTTCTTCTTTAGGTCCTGAATTGATTTCCTTAGTTTTCGCATCTGCTTATTAGAGTCCTCTCTATGTTTATTGATCTTTTTCAGCAACAGTATCTGAAATCTTGCTCTGGCTTTCCAGCTGTTTCATGGGACAAGGTGGTTGCAAGATTCCTCCAAAGTGTCTCTTAGCCACCTCTTCAAACATTGGACAGAATTAGACCTTAGGCACCCAAACAAATAACCTGGTTTCTTTTGTCATGAGGCATGGCTCCACTGCCCCTTGGTGTGATTTCTCTGCAGGAATTTGGACCTTCTTATATTCAAAGTGATTTTTGTTTGCAGAGCATAAAGAAGAGAAAGGAGAGTATTAAGTTTTTCAGGTTGTCTACCTCCATTTGCAGGCACGTCCTAGCTGATTATGGTTACAGGCTTCCACGGCAGTATGTCCACTGTAATTCCTTTCCAGAACAGACCTGGACTGAGTGCTACTACATAAGATTTTCCTGGGAATGGTTTCCCTACTCTGGGCTATACTGAATGACTTCCAGCGTTTTCTTCTCCCCACTTTCTGCCCCTCTGCTTCTATAAACAGTCCTGCAGATGGATCCCCAGATTCACTACCCAGCAGAATTTTTCCACAGCACCCTGGACTAGTCCCTTGCGTCTACCTAGTAAGAGTCCTTTATTGGACCAAAAACCCCTACTTCCCCCTGTCAGCATGAATCGTCTATACTGTTTTATATCAAAAATAAATACAATCTTATTTGTCAATTACACAAAATTATTACTGAGTCTCAAAACTAAGCTGGCTATCGTGTTTCGGTTCATGATGATAAAAGTCTTTATTCTCTACTTTCTTAAAAAATTTCAAGAATGTGATAACACTATTGTCAACTATTGTCATCAGACATTAGATTTCCATGACGAAATCATTCTGTCTAGCTAACACTTTATTTCCTTGTGGTAGTTTGAGTAAGCGTGGCCTCCATAGGCTTAGTCACCAGGGAGTAGAAATCTCTAAATGGATTATAAAAATTAGGAGGTATGGCCTTGTTGGAGGAAGTGTGTTTCTAGGGATAATAGGTTTTCAAGTTTCAAAACCCCATGCTAGAACCAGTTTCTCTCTCTCTCTCTCTCTCTCTCTCTCTCTCTCTCTCTCTCTCTCTCTCTCTCTCTCTCTGCTTACAGATCAAGATGTAGCTCTCATCTACTTCTCCAGCACCATCCAAGCTGCCATGCTCCCTGCTGTGATGACAATGGACTAAACCTCTGAAACTGTAAGGAATCCAATCAAATTTTTTATTTTCTAAGGTTACCTTAGTAATAGTGCCCTTCACAGCAACAGGACAGCGACTAAGACAGTCCTTTAGCAATGTCTCCTGATATGAATACGTAGAACTCCCTGTTTGATGGTGAGACGACAAAGCCTCAGAGGGCAGAAATCAAGTTGATTACATCTTTGAAGCCCCAAAGTAATTTAGATATCTTTGGACAGATATTAACTTGTCTTTATAGCCTTGTGTGTGTCTACTAGGGGCTTCAAGAGGAAATATTCTGTGGATTTTGAATGGTTATTGAAGTTTATCTGACTGAAGTAATCTATCCTAATTCCAAGATTAGTGACATTTTTATCCAGAAGGA
Source organism: Ondatra zibethicus (assembly GCA_004026605.1). Lineage (NCBI taxonomy): Eukaryota > Metazoa > Chordata > Mammalia > Rodentia > Cricetidae > Ondatra > Ondatra zibethicus. The sequence goes on from PVIU01001804.1 coordinate 124,864, forward strand.
ACAACAATATACTCAAAACTGTCCAGTAAACACAACTGCAGCCATATTTGGGCATTTCAGTAAGGTGTGGGAAGTCAGAGACGAAAATCCACTGCTGAGTTATCACCCAGGGTTCCTTGAGGAAGAGGTGTGGGAGCCAGGAAGGTGGCATATCATTCCAGGTGGTCATGAATAATAGCTAGGAGGTTTTATGAAAACAAAATGCTGTTTTTTTCTTGCAGTACCAACTTTCATGGTTATCATTATTATATATATCTGGTCTTACCACTATTTTATACCCAGCTGTGGTTTTCATGTGCCCTCACCCCCAAAAGTTCACATGTTGGAAGTTCAATTCTTAATACACCAATGTCGAGAGATAGAATCTCTGGAAGATGGCTGAATCATGGATCAAAGTGGCTATCAGATAACTGGACCAGTTATTTGAGGAGTTGGTTCTTCACCTAGGGAGTCTGACCCTCCTGCTCCTCTAGCATACGGCCTCATACTCTTCCTTCTAGCATGGGATGATGTAGCGAAAATGTCTTCTGAACACAGGCTTTTCAAGCTTGGATTTTGCACATCAAATATGCAAGAAAGCAGTCCCCATTCTTTATAAATTACAGTCTTGTCTTGATATTCAATCACAACAGCACAGGCTGGACTTTGACAGTTTTCTTAGTTTTTCACCAGACCTGGACCCCATAGCACCTGTATTTGAGCTATTATAAATGTGTTTGCTTTTATTTTTTTGTCCACCCAAGACTGAGCACCATATGTGGTTATCTGCTCTTGTCTGAACATGGGACTATTGTTCATTCTCTCTTATAATATTTGTTATTTAAAACATTCCTGATGATTTATTAGTCTGGGATGTGGATGATCCTCTTATGCCTCCCCATCCACTACTGGGCCTGTGACAGGAAGTTCTCCTTGAATTTATGTTCTTTTCTCATCTTTTCTGAGAGGTCATTTTCCCAGATCCCTAAAGTAGTGACTATGTGAGCCTTGTCAGTCAAAGTAGAAATTGCAGATTCTTGTGGGTAGACTTAGATGCCTTTGTTTTTGTTCTTTTCCCACACAGGAAATTTAGGGGAGCCATTGACCAAATTAACTCCCCAGGACAGCTGTTAGACTAGCCTCAAAAATGGTTCTGAATCAATGGGAACAATGTTGTTATCTTACTTCCAGAACAGTACAAAACCTCCATAGTGATTTGAACTCTTGAAATTCATGGCTATTGACTGTGGCCAATTATACTAAGTGCCTGATATCACATACAGAGAAAGAAATAATTGTAGATTTTTTTTTCTGAGGAGGAATCTATAATTCAGTCTCTTAGGACTGATGCTGGAAAACATCCAGTGTCCTCTAACACTTTTGAAAAGGTTATGGTCATTCCTTTTATTATATTGACTTTCAGAATAAACCTGAGAAAGCTTATTTTTCTCTGCCCAATGAATAGGCTGAAAATTCCTTTGCCTTAACATAGTTACACCCTTTCATTTATGTAAGTTCTTCCCCACTTATTTTATTGTATTTTGTTTTATCCTTCCTAGCACAATGAGATCTTTCTGAAGGGATGACTTATTTTGACATTTTTTTATTATTATATTCCCAGCATTTAGCAAAGTTCTGGTAAAAAAAATATAGTCAGGAAATACTTATTGAATTAAGGTATTAGGCAGCATGCACTAGCTGGGACATGTCTAGAAGAAAAGAGAAGCAGGTCCACCTTACTCACTGTAGGGAAGGGAAAAAAATCTCTCTTTTGAGGGAACAGAGTCAAGGAAAGAAACATTAACATGTACTTTGTGGCAGTCAATTTTCTGTTGCCAACAGTAACATACCACAGCATGGATAAATTTTAATGGAAAGAATTTCATCTGGGTTTGTGGTTCTAGAGGTCAAGGTTGGGGGCTATAGAAGGGAGTGGCCACCTTCCGTTCACTCTCTGGAGTAGAAGTAAACTGTCACAGATGTCTGTCTGAATGTATGTCTCTTCTCATTTCCTCTCCTTTTTAAATATAGCCCTTAGGAGTCAGTCCTGGGGGCTCTGACCTCACTTGTATAATCACATCCCAGAGGTGTCACCCCTAAATGCCAGACTTGGAATAAGTTTCTACTCTCTTAATCTTCACAGTGGGGTTAGACTTCAACCTATGAAGCCTTGAAAGACACACTAAAATTATATTCAACTATAATACGTTTTAATTTTGATAAAAGGAGAGTGTGTCAGCATCATATAGGAGGAAGGGTTTTGTGGTTGGCAAATGATATCCTTCAGGTGTGCCCTATGAAGGCTCTTGGGCTATGCTCTATAGTGAGGGAGGTACCATTAATTCTGAGTGCCATCTCGGCAGGAATGGCAGATGGCACTGAGCAGTTCTGGAGGTGGGCGACATCTGCAAGACTGCTGTAGCAGTGACTCTGGGGAGCTGAAGCTCACACCTGCTTCAGTGGCATGACTGTGAGGCACAGCACAAGCACAGATGGGAGGAAAGATGCCGTGGCCAGCTGAGATGATGTCCCATCCATTGTCACGAAGCACCCAGTGACTCTACTGCACATGCTCAGAAATGTCTGTTGCGTGCTGGAGAGAGATCCTATGATGTGGATCTGTAGAGGATATCTGTAGAGGAGGAAAGGGAAGCTATTGTTTGGATTGGGGTTTCCTTTTTCTGTCTATTGCTCTTCTACTTTCTCCCTTTCCCATGAATGGAGAGCATGAATTGATAAGGAGATGTTTATTAGGGTTGGCATGCTGTCCATTTGTGGACTTAGCATTGCGGTTAGGGGAACCACAGTGTTTTGAGACTTGAGATCCCAGTTTGCTCCTTTATTCTAGAAAAATGCAAACAATTTACTGAACAACAACAAAATCCCTCTGTTGACCACAGTTAAGAATTTCCTTGAAACACTTCCCTCCTTGCTGACCCAGAGAAATTCTGAACTGCCTTTTTGGTTGGATGCAAAACACATACATATGAAATATATTCACTTAAGGCAACCATGTGACATGGGTTTTCCACACTCTATCAGGAAATCATTTGCTCCAAATAATCTCTCCAGAGCCTTAATTTCTTCACACCTCTCCTGCTTGAATTTATTTGTGCTGTTCATTTTATCTAGCCCTATTCCCTCAACAACTGAGGGTCTAATCCAGCCGACTTCCCTCCCATCTGCCACACTACCTGATTGTACTGAAACGTGATTCTCCTGCAAGTTTTCCTTTTATAGTCCCTGTGCCAGGTGTTGGAGGCCATGCGCATCCAATTCCATTCTCATCAACTTCAGTTTACTCCCAGCTCGCAGAGCTTGGATTTCTCACAGCAGCCTGTTTCCTTGGGTGGGCTAGCTGAATATGTCTAAATTCTTTCATCCCAAGAAATCACTCATCTGCTCTGTGTTCACCAAGCTTGTCAGGCCCCATCTGAGCTAGTGAATCAGAAATTAGATAGGCTGGACTTTAAGTTACAAGAGGCGTATAGCCGTGACTTCTCTGATCCTGTCTGCTTTGAATGGTTCTGGAAGCAAAAGAATTTTATCTTGCGATTTGGCAACCAAGGAAGTGGGCATATTGGTGCTCACCTGAAGTTCTTCTCTTTCTCACCCAGGAGGATTAATATGTTCTGCCTGCAAATGACCCAAGCTTCAAGTAACAAATGACCTTCTATTCAGAGGCTTAATTTTTTTTCCTGTATGATCATTTCTACCTGACGTGAAGTCAATGACACAGGCCTCCCTATATTGAATCATTGTTTGTTATATTGAAATGCTATATATGAGGTAAAAGCAATGGTTTCCCCTCTAATCCCACACATTGACCTTTTTCAGTATCTTTTAAAGTTTGACAGTATTTGGAGTAGAATTCTGTTGTGGGAGGTTCAAAGCTGAGGCAGAAAAGTGGAAGCTTTTCATTTTGCCAGCATCTCCCACGGCTCCGGGAAAGGACTGCCCTTCCTTCTGGCAGGCTTTGGTGTCACACTGCTTAGACTTTTCACCTGAAAGACAGGAAGTACAAGTAGCTACTAAAGAGCTGCGTGTATGTGCACACCTGCATGGTATCAAATCTTCTTGATTCCTAGCAAGAATTAGAAGGATTTCAGATGAAGTCACTTATGGGGACAATGCACTCAGGTGCCTGGCCATTTTGTCCCGTTGAAGCCATGTCAGATGTACTCTTCAGACAAGCCAGCCTGCCAAAAGAAGCTCTGATGCCTCAGTGTAGGCTTTGGGTTAAAGAATGAGCCAATGAAAGAAGTGTGAAATGGCAAGGTTAACCTTATAGCAACAGCAATGCCTCTATGGCCCTGTTACCTGAAGGGAAATATTGAGCAGACTCCTACAGCTATGCATGATGGAGGAGAGGGCAAAGACCTGGAAAAGTAGTGAAGAAGTCACAGTTCTGAGGAGACATGGGAGGCCTGCTGGTCTGACAGTTTCTAAAATGGGACTTTTAAGGTTCCTTTAGGTAATATATTCTAGGCATGTGCATGGGCTAGTAAGCTGCTTAACAACTTCCTAGCATACAAACTCAGCATGGTAGGAAGTTTATTTCTTGTTCCGTGGCTGATCCTCATGGACAAGTTGTGTTGTACTGAGCAGTGGCTTGGTGACTTGAGAACTTTCTAGGGATGGTGCCCGAGTAAGCATAAGAGGAAAAGTTCTACACCAGTGTTCAATCTGAATTGCGCACAACAACAACAACAACCATCCCCAACCTAAAGGATAGACAGCATGTTTACGTGAGGACATTTTATAAGGTATCTAGGAGTTCTTTTCTCATTAAGAGTTTGAATTCTTGCAGTATTTCTTATTCTACCTTATTCTTTAGTACAGACTCCCCGGGTGTACACAAAGTGTCTTGCCCCTTCTTGTGTTCAAATGCACTAATCAAGCACCTCCAAAATTATATATGCATCAGGATTCAAAACAGTCTCTCATAACTTCCCAACAATTTTCATGAATTTGATGTCAGTTTATAATTTATCTTCTTGCCTGAGGAATATAAATGATTTACGTTTGACTGTTCCATAATTGATCTTAGTTTTAGAGCTCTGCTTTACTGCCATAAGAATAATTAGATTTTTATAGCTTTTGTAGACTTTAGGAAATGTTCGTTGTTCATGGGTTAAATTACATGTATATAAAAAAATTTGGGGGGGGATCTTGATTGTGAAACTAGTTTCAGAGTCAAATTGTGCAAAAGTAACTTCTGCTAAGGGAATTCCTTTTTTTCCCCAATATAGTAAAATAAGTTGTTTCATGCCCAATAATTTTAAATGTGTTCCCAAACAACTGTAGATAAGATGTGCACAAGACCCTGCCAACATGAATGTGGGTTTTTCTGAGCTGGTGCCAATATCTGCTTTCCCACTGCAGGTGTAAAGTCAAGAATTAGTCTGATATTTTAAATTATCTAAACGTTAATTGTCCCAAAGCCCCAATAAGCATTTTGCCTTGACACGGGGATAGGCTCTATTTTTCATTGTGTTTCACAGCAGTGGGTCCATTTGTAGCTTGTTAATTGCTGGGAGTCACCCCTGCACAAAATCATTTTGTCTGTCTGCCAAACTTCCACAATTGGAAAGACGATAATTTCAATTTTTTAAACTTCCTAGATTATTGGCTTTTGATTCATGTTTTATGGAGTGGTAGTTAAGTAAACATTTGAATGGCATTGGATCATGTAAAGACTTGTTTCCTACTGGGGCTACTCCTTTAAAAACCTGTTGTTTGTCAAGATTGTGTGCCCCAGTGTATGATCCCACACCCATGCAATGGGCAGCACTTGTTGGTCTCAGTGGAATACAAACATATATGTATGTATGTTAGATACATACTTAAGCAGTAAAGAGACATATTAGAGGGTAGGGAGAATTAAGGAAGGGAGTGAGGGTGGATGTGATTAATATGCATATATTCAGGGTTTTAAAGAATGAAAAAAATAGATTGCACACCGGATGAATGAGAGCTCATGAAAAGCGGCTTCTTTGTTAAGTACATCCGGTCTGTTAAAGCCAAGGCTGGTTCATGGGCCAATATCATAGGATGCTGACTTTCATGGGCCATCAGTTTCTTCAAGTGAAGTATCTACTATTAACCTTTCCCAAAAGCTGACTGGGGAAATCAGTTATTGGGAGGGATATTAACAGAAAAATAAAGTGGCTGCTTTGAAACCTCCTTGAACTTTAGCATCAAGCAAATCATTGGATGTCATATTTGTGGATTTTATTTTATTTTATGCTTCACCCTCATTTTAGTTTTATTTACAAATTTTAATCTTCTATCCTCAGCTTTCAAAAAATAAGGATATGTGAAAGTTCTTTAAGACAGGACTTTTAAAATGTCTTGGAAAACATGTCCATGTGGACGCTGCTCTTTTCTAACCCAGGTATCCTGTGTCAAAGCCTTCCTGCGTAGATGAATAGCTAGTCATCTCTCTATGAAACTATGCTGATAGTAAACTCAGTTTATAAAATTCTTCCCTTCTCTCCCAGTAAGTTCAGTTTTTAAACAAATTTTCAAGATTGCCTTGAACTTTTCATATTATCTTTGTTTCTAAAATATTTTCCTATTTCTTGATTTTTCTATTTTTTGTGTTTATGCTATTTATTGATTCAACTGTTGAATTTAGTAATTTCTTTTAATGGTATCTATTGTTCATTATTTCAACAAATGCTTTTGGAAGCCCTAGACCTACTCTGTTCCAGGCACAGTGCTAGGGTGAGTGAGTGGTGGTGCTTGGAGAACAGAACAAGATGTCCACTGTTTTAAATATGTAGATTTGCAGTTGTCTGTTGTGAGCTGTCTCGAAATCTTTTGCTAAGGATTAAACTGTAAGTCGTTACCCACTTTACCTGCTCGTATGGAACTTCTAATGCTGTGAGCATTCCCTTGCTGCATCTCACTCAGAGTTTGCAGAGCGCGTGCAATCACAGCTGTTGTGAGATTTCAGGACGTTTCCTCTGTTATTGTCAGAGGTCATTTTATTAGCCTTCTCTCCATTGGTAAGCTCATCAAATTGTATGATGATGTTTTCTAGCACAGTTACTGAAGCCATAGAACAGAATTAATGAGAGGGGTTTAGTAAGAGAATACAATTATCTTTCTAAAGCCCTCATTAATCAATAAATGTGTTTATTTATTTATTTATTTTGATCAAGTCTTGCAGATGCTCATAATTAACTGGCCAAAGTGCTGAGTCTTGTGTGTTCAGCCAGAAACAGGTCATCCACATTATTCCCTTCGGGGCTTAGGGACCCTTTCTGTGGAATGATGTATGAATTTTCTATGACTGTGACAAAACACCATGGCCAAAGCAACTTATAAACAAAGTGTTTACCTGGGATTCTGGTTCCAGAGGGTTAGAGTCCATGGTGGTGGAAGCATGGCTGAAGCAGGCCTCACACCAGCAAACCTGTGAGCTCCAAACACAAGCCAGAGGCAGAGGAGCACTAGGAATGGTGGAAGGCTTTTCCAAGTGCTCCCAACACCCCTCCCCCGTGACCCCTCCCCCACAACAAAGAAACACCTTTTAATCCTTCCCCCAAAGTTCCATTATCTGGGGACCGCATACTCAAATATATGAGCCTATGGGGCCATTCTCATTCAAACAACCAGAAGTGGATAGAAATCCTGTACGAACTAAGAGGTAAGTAGGACCATTGTAAAATGCTATCCTTTGGACAGGACGAAACTGTTGAGTTTATGAAATCACAGTGATTATATGCACAAGACTTTCCAAAAATTGGATCCATCAACATTCCATCATAGATGCAGGCCCCACGCCTCCTTTGTAGAGGGCAAAAAGGCCTCGTGGATATAGATAAGCACTGGATGAGCCAGGAGAGTTAAACACACAGTTTACCTCCTCAATAGAATGAGGTGCTTAGCCACTCTTCCTGGAAGACCCGGAGTGATGTAGTCCTTCGCTGACTGCTGAGATAGGCTCTGCCCATTTCTCACAGAATTTACTTATTTCAGATCCTCTCCTCCTAAATCTTGAGCATGGATTTTAGATCATAAAACTCATTCTTATGAGAGATGTCATTTTTACTTCACTATAGTCTAAGTGACTTTAGTGTGTTATCTTAGGGCCAGGCCAATCCTGATACCCATAGGCAGTATGTTTATATAGGTCGTTCTTCCTAGGCCCTTATCGTGAGCATTATTTCAAAGTCACCAAGAAACCATCTTACAGTTGAAGCCATAAGCACTTTGTTAAAGAGCTTCATTTACACATGTCTTAAATTGTTGTGTAGTTGGGTCTGAGTTAGTTGTTACCTGAATAGGTTTTTCCAAAATTGTACCGTTATTAAATATGGCTAAAGTAAAATCATCTGGGCCAGACTCTAGAAGTACTGGTCCAGTGCTGGTTACAATAAAATCGGACCAAACTGAGTTTTATTTTTACCCCACCCTGATCGTTTATCCTTGCCTGCTGTGAAGCCTGCAGGGGAATCATCACACTCCTTGAGGAGTTATTGGCAATTAATGGTTTCCAGGGAAGAGCAAGTCAGGTTTTCTTAGTGGTGTAGCTGGTAGCTTTCTACCCATGTTCATGTCAGGAACCTTAGTTAAACATACATACAAAAAGGACATGGAAGTAGAAGAGAATCCTGTAAAGAAGTGGTTTGGTGGAAGTGGGGGTAAGGAAAAACAATAGGAAATGAGCAGGATCAAAATGTGTCATACACACATCTGAAGTTGTCAAAATAAAAACCAAATTAAAAAGTTTGGAAGCATTGTTCCCTTCTTATGTTTTGAATAGCAATTGTTTCTTTAAAAACTCAGTTTTTATTCATGAGTTGTTTTTTTGCTGAATCTCTGCTATGCTTTCTGGTAATTATCTAGACAGGATAAGAAAAGGTATTTAATATGCTCTGTTTCTGATACATGGTCAATAAAACGATTAATTACCTGCACTGAGATTGAGAAGACTTGTCATGTTAGCATTTTCGTATTTTAGTGCAGGGAGTTTGAGCGTTACACTAGGGAAAGGAGAAAAACCCCAACAGCATAAGCAATGATGGGAAGGAAGCTGTTTTATGGGGAATGGCAGCATTTCAAACCACTTTTTGGTTATCTTTTTGGTCATTCACTTGGCGCTCCTCTGAGACTTTCTGGAAGCATTTTGCTGAATTATTCATTCATTTAATGTCAGAGGTGCAGCTAGGTTTTGGGTTTTGTAGCCAGATCAGAGTACTGTGCTGACAGTTTAGAAGAGAAATAGATTTAGAAGTGTCTTAGATGGGGGATAAATTACCATGAAATATATTTAAGAAATGATTTAGCACAGCATGTAGCTGTCCTGTCCAGAATTCTCAAAGATAGCCTATTTTTGGAAACACAGAGGGACTTTCCTAAGTCAGGGAAGCAGGGTTACATTCAGTTCATTAGATAAGGGATTTTTTTTTTTTTGACAGAAACATGATTGTAGGTAGCAGTTGGGGGGGTGGGACTTGAATGAGTCTGACAGAGGATTGGGGTGGAATTAACGGGAAGTTTGCCTTAAGTGTCAAAATTGGAGCTCACAGGGAGCTCTGTTAAGATGAACACATGCACAGACGACTGAGGGCACAGCTGAGGGATTGGCCACAGGATGCAGCTGTTCTTGTAAATACTGACTCACTGCCTGTTTTCACCTGGCTCCAGAGCCAATGACGGAGCAGAGAAGCTAGGTGTAGAGCAGAGGGCAGTTGAGACTGGTATTCTGAGAGTATCTGACCGAAAAGGCAATTGGAAACAGTAGCACTGCTTCATACGCGCCATCCAATCCTGCATAAATTTTCCTCTTGTCAAACATAGACACAGAGCTGAGCTTTGGGGAGTGCAGTTCAAAGCTTATCCAAGGGAAATCCAGCAAATCATTTCAGTTCTGAACGCTGTGTTCAGAGAGTCTGTTCCCAGGGATCATGAGTTTAAGCCAGCCTGGGCTCACGTACAGTGTGTCTCATAAATTTAAGGTTAATCTGAGCTATCAAAAATAAAGTTTGAAAGAAAGAAACCCCACTGTGTCCTCAGAGAGGATGGGGTATGATGGAAAGGATTTCAGTATCTTTCCCCACTAAAATGGTCACATTCTCTTATTTTATGGTTGCGGCCCATACTAAGCAGTTATCCTAGTGGCTATCGAAGAGTTACCAGACAAACATGTAAAAAATTGAGTAATTTTTAAAACAGGTTTATTGTATTTTTTTGTTATGTGTATGTGTGTGAATCTCTGTGTCTGCCACATGTGTGGAGGCAGAAGAGGGTGTCAGATCTCCTGAGGTGGCGTGCCAGGTAGTTATGAGCCACCCGTTATGGTACTTAGACTGGAATCAGGCCCTCTGGGACAGAACCGAGTACTCTTAACCACCGAGTCTTCTCCCCAGCCCCACGTTGAATAATTTAGAAGTTCAAGTTTGGCTCTGTTCCTGTGCTGGCATCTGCCTCAGCTCTCAGTGTCACACCCTGTTGTGTTCTCTGTTTTGCATATGGTGGAAAAATCTGAAAACCACATTTTAAGGGCCCCTTTACTCTGCCAATGGGAGGAGATGTAAAAGGCAAAAGGTGGGAACTAAGGAAAGATGTTGTGGAATATTCCTTTACACTGTGTAAAGATGTGTCACTGTGAATAATAAAGAGCTGAATGGCCAATAGCAAGGCAGAAAGCAGTTAGGTGGGATTCTGGGCAGACAGAAAAGAAGAGGGCATGGGAATCTAGGCACTGGAGAGATGCCAGGGGGCAAGGAGATACAAGATAGAGAGAGATAAAAATCCACGAGGCAAAAATGTATATAAATGGGTTAGTTTAAGTTATAAGAGCTAGTGGGACAAGCCTAGGCTATAGGCTGAACTTTCATAATTAATAATAAGTCTCTGTGCTGTTTTTTTGTGAGCTGGCTGGTCAAAGAAAAATCTATCTACAGAAAACTGTTATTTTCTTCTTTCTTTAGCAGCTAAAGGAACAAATGACTGTGGGTGCCAGAGATGAAAGAAACTAGAAATGAAATAAGTTTTTCAACTCTTTATTTGCCCTCTGAGATTTTTTTCTTAATTGAAAATAGATTCTTCTCTTATAGGATATACCCCAGTCACAGTTTTCCCTCCTCCTATTCCTCCCAGATTTTCCCACCTTCCTTCTCCCCCAGATCCACTCCCCATCTGTTTCCTTTCAGAAAGGAGCAAGCCTCCAAGAGACCCCAACCAAACATGACAAAACAAGATGTAATAAGACAAGGCAAAAGCCTTTATATAGAGGCTGGATGAAGGAACCCAATAGGAAAAAGAGTTCCAAGAACATGCAAAAGAGTCAGAGACATATCTCTCCCACTGCTAGGAGTCCCACAAAAGCACCGAGCTACAACTTCATGTGCCATGCTTTGTGTAAGTCCATGGGAGACCTGCCCTTTCTGAGTGGAGATGGAGAAAGAGCGGATGTGGAGGAAGAGTATATGGGAAAGGGGAGGAGACCAGAGGAGAGGAGGGAAGGGAAATGGTTGTTATGTAAAATAAATTTAAAAATGTTATTTATATAAAAATTTGTATACACACACATATATACATATATCACTGAGCAAACAGCCTCAACATATACACAGAATTCTTGCTGACTCTGGTTTACTGGCAGGAGGTGTGTGGCCCCTTACTTTTCCCCTCAGTGGTACAGTGCTCATTAGTTCTGGATAATACCATGTTCTCTTCTGTTCCCTTGGCTCTGAGAATGGTAGTGGTTTCCTGTCATTCTGACCACCTTTTTGCTTTTCTCCAAAAGTGTTCTTAATCTTTTCATATCCCTGTCCTTGTATTAAATAGCCCTCAGTGAAATAATGAGTACGCATGCTTTTTCTTTAGCTGGATCCATATTAACACAATCTTCTGCTAGCTTTGGAGCATAGAACATCTGAATGGACTTAACTTCAGACTAGGAAATGATGACCTCCCACTATTGTAAAGGTGCCACGAACACTCTGAAATAGTTTACATGTGAACATTATTATTATATAGTATATAAATTTTCTACAGAGAGAATAGTAGACTCTTCAGTGCACTTGCTTTGTCTGGGTTCATATTCACTTCTGATACTGACTAGCTGAAAGAGCTTGGGTAAATTATATATTTCTTGGAGCTCAAGTTTCTTAGATGTAAATAAGGTTATAATAGTATTTATCTCATGATATAGGCATATTAAGTGAAATGTGATATGTGAAGTGATAAAATTTAGTGTCTGGCATATTGTAATTATTCTGTGCAAGTGGAAGAAGGAGTGGGTGGTGAACCATCAAGAGATTGAGACATAGAACTATTAGTGAATATGATCAAATGATGTAAATTATACTAGCATAAGAATAACTACTTTTTGATCTAATAATAACATGAGGTAATATACTTGTATAGTCTTGAGAAAAGATAAAGGACAGATGACATCTCCAGAGTCTGGAATATCAAAACTATGATTTCTGATTGCCTTAAAAATATTTATAATTTGTTCAACATTAATGTTTAATCATGCTGTTTTAGTAAAATGGCAGCTGTAGTTTCTTCTTCAAGATCTATGCCTTCACCAGCTTTGGGTAGTTGGTTAGGTTCCTAGTGCTGGGCATGATTTACATCTTGTTGATTGGATCTTATGTCCAAATAGAGAACCGTTGGTTACCACTGAAGTCTGTGTGCTACAATTTTACTCTTAGGGTAATTGTGCCATGCCATTAATTGATGTGGTTCATAAATATCACAGTTGTGTAGACTGTGGGTTGCTTCCCTCCTTTGGAAGCTTGCATGATGCATTCGGTATAATAAGAACCAGTCCTTGGTCAGGAAACATATAGTTAATTCTAGCTCATAGTGTCTTCAGCAATGTTCTAACTTTGAGGAACAATCAAAGACAATAACAATAGTCTGTAATGTTTTGGGAATCTCTTTGACTCTTGAACTAGCAATTCAAAATAAACCTTCTCATTCCTGGTTTTGGGGTTTTATTAGAGAGTTTTTAAACCCCTAACTATATAAATATTATATAAATATTTGTCCTTATACCCACAGATAAATGTAGTCCTTATCCCTCAACAAGGAAACTTCTCTTTGTAACACAGAGAGATCATTACAGAAAATTGCCACCAATTAAAATGCAGAGTTGTGGAACCTCGTCTTTATGGATATATGTACAAGACAACTCTTGCACCTAAGGCTCAGGGAACATTGCAGAGCACATGAATGAAAAGATTCTAAAATCTAGAGGATTAGGGAGTTTGCTGTGAGACTGTGTCTCCTAGTAATGCCAGAAGTTACACTCATAAAGTATCACCAGCATGACATAAACTAAACAAAGAGAACAATGCTAGACATGCCAAAGTAGAAAAAGGAAAGACCACAAAGCCTCAACCCTACTCAGAGTATTACAGGCAATGAAGGACAGTTGACAGTGGGAGAAATAGTCTTCCTAGGAAGAGCACAGCAGTTGGTTATCCAATACCAAATGGTCCTCCTTGACACATACATACATTAACATTATTCAGAGTTAGGAGGTTATATGAAGGAATATATATGTATCTAAATCTACATATATGCACATAACTGTGGAAACCAGGGTGAAGTGATGCTGCTATTGTTTCATTGAGTGAGGTTGCATTCTTTGTCATTCCTGTCTGGACCTACAGGCTAGTGAGACGATCAGATGGAAAGTGCCTCAGTCCCTGGATCAACATATGATAGTTTTTGGCAAATAACAACATAATGCACTAAACTTGTATTGGTGAGAAATATATTTATTTTGTGTTATTCCAGATATTGGCATTCTTTTAATCATATATCCAAGTCCACATTGCTTGCTCATTCTTTCCTTCCATTTATGACTCTTTTACATAACTTGATCTTTATATTTCCTTTATAAATATTACTTGAGATTTTTATACACATATGCAATGAAATATGATCATCCCCTTTCCCCCAATTTCATGTCCTCTTCTCTTTTTTTTAAAGATAACCAATTAGGCCCAATTAGTGATGCCTATATGTGCATGGTTGTGGGGCCTGCCACTGGAGCATGGGCAACCCACTCCCATTCCCAGAATCTATGAACTGTGACTAGGTCTTCATTTACTTGTGGCACCTTGAATGTTCCTCCCCCATTCATGTTTGAACTGTGCCTGATCTTGTGAAAGTAACTTCAGCAGCCGTGAGTTTGTGAGTACAATGGCCATGTCACACCCAGCAGACAGCGTTTCCTAACACTCTCACCCATTCTTTTGCTCTTACATTTGTTTGCCTCTTCTTCCCTAAGCCTTGGTGGAAGAAGGGTGGGAGCAACATTCTTCCTGAAATAGATCAAATGTCTCATTTAGGGCTGATTACTCAGTATCTTATTCTCAACACATCTACCACTCATGAGTTTTTGAGTTAACTGTTGGCTAATGCATAAAGAAGCTTCTCTGACCAAAGTTGAGATCAGGAGAGGTGTATGGGTATTAATACAAACATTTGGAGCTGTTTGAAAAAATGGCCATTTAGTAAAATAACAACAGTAGGTTATACTCTAGAGCCTATTAACTTCCCAGCCAGAGGTTTTTGAAGGTACACAGGACCAGGGATGAATTGCCTCCTCTGTATCAGTCCTCAAATTCAATCAGAAAACTCTTAGTTACTCCATAACAATCATGCCAATATTGCATCAGTGTGTGCTTCTTGCTTAGTAGTTAGGTTGTATGGCATGCAGATTGGTCCAGTACTGGACCAATGGTAAAGAACATTGATGTCTTTTTTTCCTCTAGTAGTATGCATAACACTCTCTGGCATTATGAGAGCTAACCAGAAAGGAGGAAGTTTCCCAGTCCATTTGAGATTGGTTACTCTAGGCCCTGCAACCAAAGTGTGTAGCATATTCAGCAATAGGCTCTTGCTGTATTATTATGGTGTTAACTCCTTTTTTATGTTTTCCATAGTTCTTAATGAACAATGTCATGTCTTTAGACAATACTGAATTAAAGTTAATTAAAAGTAAGTACAATTCTTGGCCTAAGCTTGAAATGTGTTTACAAACATTCAAGATTGCATATGGAAAATGTAACATTATTATGGTATAGTATAAACTGAGTAGAAAAAATTTTAATTATAACTAGAAAAAGGCAAGTATAAAAATAAGCAAATTTCTATTTCTAGAGGCATCTAAAAGCAGAAAACTGAGAAAGATGTCATTTTTACTGGGATAAACTAGGTCTCAAAATTGAGATCGCCTCTCTTTCCAACTATCTCTTCCTGGCCCATTTATATCATGCATATCTCCAAAGTTATTATGCTCTTTTAAATATGATAACACCAGAGAGTTATCTTCAATTAACCCCAGTGCACCTGACAGCTCTTTTCCTGATGGGCTGTTTGTACACTTGATAGGCAAACTGTAGTGGTAAATATTTTAGGCATGGGAAAGTGGCTGCCATGCCTGGCCTAAGGTGGATGTATCTTCCACTTGGGTGGGCCTGCTGGCATCTGTTTTATTGCTGCAGGAGGCATCTTCCTTATGAATATGCAAAGATTGCCCTCATGGACTAAAAGAACTTGTCTATCAAGATTATGCCTGAGATTTTAGAATATGAGTTTCCTGCAGAATTGATCCCAATCTAAAACTGACCCTCAGCAACAGCAGAGACTGTGCATTCTCTTTCACATTAAAAAGTAATGCCTAATGGCTTTTAGTCCTCGTATTTGATAAGTGCTTAAAATATTTAATTTTTTGTCTGCAAAATTTTAAACAGCACAGCTAGAGTAGTGAAAAGCTGTTATTGCATAGGAGCTAGATTTCCTCCCCAGCATCTTATACAGCAGCTCACAACCATTTGTGACTTTAATCCCAGCAGATCTGGTGCCTCTGCTGACCTTCCTGGGCTCTTGCATGCATACATTGCATATGCACGCAGGCATACACATGTAAAAGAAAATAAATTAATAGTAAAAAGGTCTTAGTAGCTTCTCCCTTGAACCAATGACATCAAGTGTTGCTAGCATAGATTGGGGAGGGATCTAGGAGGCCCACCTCTACCTGAGGAACTTTGACAGTTGATGGATGTTGGAATAAGGAGAATCAGTTTTCTTTAGGGAAATGGCCCTGTTGGGTTTCCCATGCTCCAAGGGATGGCCCTACTCCTGTGCACAGAAGAATACATAGATGGACATGATGTTAGCAAGGGATCATGGTGGAGCCAGCCTGAGAACTGGAAGGTGAATTGATATAACCAAAATATATTGTATACATGTATAAATTCTCAAAGAAGGAATTTTAAAAAAGAAAAACCAGTGCTGCTAGGAAGGAGCATTTTTATTGATGTGTACTCATTGTACAAAATGACAGGTTTCATATGGCATTTTAATATTTCGTGGGCGTATTCACCCCTATGGCCTCTTTCTTCTGTCTGGTTGGCTTACTCCTCCCAAATAGTTCTCATTCTGCTTTCGTGTGTTTTTATTATTATTATTATTTATTCATGTTTTTTAGGCCTAGAGTCAGCATGAGAAAAATATGCAATATTTGTATTCTGGATCTGACTTATTTTACTTAACATGATGACCTCTAGTTCTATCTATTTTCTTATACAAGGTATAATTTTCCCTCATTATGACTGAATATTATTCCATCGTGTCTGTGTGCAACATTACCCTCGTTATTCTCCTGTTGATGCACAGCTAGGATGATTCCATGTCTTTTAAAAATTATTCCATTTGCTTTTATTTTATGTGTGTAGGTATTTTGCCTGTATGTGTGTCTGTGCATCATTCACATGTAGTGCCTATGAAGACATTGGTTACACCTGGAATTCAAGTTACAAACAGATGACAACACCATATGGGTGCTGGGAACCAAACCTGGATCCTCTGAAAGAGCAGCCATGCTCTTAACTACTGGGCCATCTCTTTAACTCATAAGATTCAGGCCCTTTAAAAACAACAAAAACAGGCTCTCACTATGTAACCCTGACTGTCCTGGAACTCACTCTGTAGTCCAGGCTGGCCTTGAACTCATAGGTATCTGCCTGTCTCTGTCTCCCAAGTGCTGGAATTAAAGTCATGTGCCATTGTGTCCCATTTCATATCTTTTGTATTATAAATACTGCCACAATAAAATGAATGTGCAAGTATTTATATGCCATTCTGACTTAAATTCCTTTGGGTATATGCTCAGGAGTGGAATAACTGGGATATATGCTCAATCTCCTTTGTTCTCTTGAGGCCAATTCTGATTTCTACAGTGGTTTTACAAATTTAAATTCCCTCACCCTACTCACAAGCATTTGTGATTTGTTTTGTTGTTTTGTTTTTCGAGACATGGTTTCTCTGTAGCTTTTGGAGTCTGTTCTGGAACTAGCTCTTGTAGACCAGGCTGGCCTCGAACTCACAGAGATCCACCTGCTTCTACCTCCCAAGTGCTGGGATTAAAGGCGTGTGCCACCACCGCCCGGTCATGTAACGATAGGCATTATGACTAGGGAGAGGTGAAAAACTATGAAGTTTTGATTCACGTTCCTTGATGGGTAAAAGTGCTGAACATTTTTTCATGTACTTATGGAATGTTTATATTTCTTCTGAGAATTGTCTATTAAATTCTTGTGTTCCTTCTTTTATTGGATGATTTGTGAGGCTTATTTGTGTTTATATTTTGATGTATGTCTGTGTATTACATGTATACAGGTGTCTGATCTCCTGGTACTGGAATTACATACAGTTGTGAGGCACCATGTGGGTACTGGGAATTGAACCTGGTCCTCTGGAAGATCAGGATGTACTCTTAACAGCTGAGTCATCTCTCCAGCCCACCATCCCAATTTTTAATTCGTACTATTATTTATTGGGATGTTGGAAGCCTTTTCATAAATTTCTTACCTATGCTTATATCTTAAGGAAGAAACATAAAAGTAATCTCTGTGACTCAATACAATATTTTAACAAGGGATTAACATGTATATAGCACTAATGAAATTTAACGCCCAGATGATCTCAGAACTTTTACTGGTCTAGTCAAATTCTACAGAATCAAATGTTTGAATTCTACAGAATCAAATGTTTGAATTCTACAGAATCAAATGTTTGAAAATTTTGATAACCAATTTTTTATTTCTCTGAAAATGACAGTTTTTCTTTGTGTGTCTTTTCCCAACCTAATGGTATAGCTATACTGAAGGAACTGTCAAGGCATTTCAACCAGGTGGCCAGATATATAGCTAAATGCCTCAGTCAGAAAAACAAAGGCTGGTTCCTTGTGTGTGTGTGTGTGTGTGTGTCTCTGTGTGTGTGTGTCTGTCTGTCTGTCTGTCTGTATATGTACATGTGTAATGCTGAGCACTTGCATTAGGCCATGAAGGCAGATTTTTAAGTAGTAAGTCTAGTAGCTTCACAATAATTGATTTTGAAGCATGGCGACATGTATATCTTTATCTTTCAGTTACCAACAAAGCCTTCTGCAACTCCCATCCCAGGCGCCTAGAAGCAAACGTAGAAAATAATAATGGTTTGCTGCAAATAGCTGTTAACTAAAGAGCTCGTATTCTAGAATCTTGAATTTAAGTTATTACAGCTTTATTCTTTGCATATAGTCTTTCATTTATTCATTATTTTGCTATTTTTGAATCTTTGCTAAAATACATGGAGGGTGCACTCTGCTGTGAGAAATGTGAAATATGGACACGGCAAGGTGGATGAGCAATTGTTAGCGCTCAGTCAGCATCTAAGTGCAGGGACAGCTTCATGCCAGGCAATAAGAAGAATGAAAATGCATACAGGAGGGAGCCTGGTTTTATGGGCACTGCGATTCAAAAGTCACGTATGTTTTCTTTTCTGAAATGAATCTGAAACAGTGAGTAAGTCTACAAGCTGGACAGGAGACAGAGCACAGGGAGCAAGTTTTGTTAAAAAGACTCAGGTAAAAGAGTTGTGGATGCCCTATGGAAGGAAGAGGCTATCATATGGGGAATAGTGAGGACAGAGCCACAGCAGGACCTGTCTTGGGGCCCTCATGTTACACATGTGTGTACCTTATAACATGTGGCAAAGGTCAGTTGTTCCTATCTCCTAGCAGCTACTGCCAACTGTGTACTCACTTCTTTGAATACTTTATAGTGACTAAGTAAATATTTCTGGGTTTTTAAATGTAGAACAATGAAAGTAATATATGCCACTGTGCTTCCACTTCTTGGTTTCAATTTTTCAGCTGTATGTTGAAATTTGATTATCGTTATTTTTCAGTCTGTGGAAGTTTCCACAGATATTTCAAGATAACAGAGATAACAACAGCTTGTTTTGCTGCTTTCCTGCATTCAAAGGCAGATACCCACTATGTACGCTTTGAAGTTTTTCATGAGGTTTTGAAACAGGAGCTGTTTAATGGAGGCTGCATATTTGCATAAAATAGTGTAAAACAAACTTTGACAGGGAGAAATGGATTGCACATGAAAGACGGTAAAGGACTGGCCTCATCGCTTCATCTCCTGACCTCCCTGAGCAAGAAGCTTCTTCTCCAAGCCATGAATAATTATGCGGATCATTTATCTCAGCAATGCTATAAGGGAAGCAAAGGACGGAACAGCAAAGCCTTTTGACATCTGGCAGGACTTACGGATCTCGTTCTGGCACGGAGCACTAGGGCAGATTCCTACGTCCAGCACATGTCCAAACCTCATCAAAACAGCAGAAGACAGACTTGCTGGCTTTATCAAAGCTATTTTTTGAAGGTTAACAAGCAAGTAATGTGTTATTTGTAAAATATTAACTATAAAGTTATGTGGGCTTATTCCTACTTTAAGTGTTACCTATAGGCAGCAGAGTATTAAATGATTTAACAAATTTTAGGGCAAAACTGGAAATTTTCCTTCATATTGTACAGGAGTTATGGGAAGGTAATGTCAGATAATTTCAAGTTCAATGGCTTAATTTGAATGTATTCATTAATTTGAATATAAAACTTTTATGAATATCCTTTATGTGGCACTGGATATTATTTAGGCTACAAAAATAAAAATGACAGACATATAGACCAATGGGACAGAATAGAGATTACAGAAGAAAACTCCTGCATCAGCAGCCAATTGATCCTTGACAAAGGTGTTAAGAAAATGCATTGGGAAAAGAGAGTATTTCAGCAAATATTGCTGGGAAGTTTGGATAGCCACATACAGATAATTGGAACCAGATCCTTATCTTTTTCTGTGTATAATAATTAACTCCAAGTTGATTAGACACCTACATGTAAATCATGAAACTATGAAATTACAATAAGAAAAAATAGAAGAAAGACTTCAGGACATTAGACAGAAAACACAACTACAAACTAACAAATGGGACTTGATGGAATTAAACAGATTCTGTACAACAAGGGAATGATAACGGGGAAGGATTTAACACATGAGTTAGAAGAACACACTTTCTTTTCAACAAACATCTGACAAAGGGCTGACATCGAGACTATACACAGAACTCAAATAACTCAACATCAAAACATGAAATAATCCAATTAAAGAAACGTTTCAAAGAAAGATGTCTATGTGGACAACATATTCTCAGGACTACTCTTCACCAGGGAAACTAAGGTCAAAATCACTCCCAATGAGCTATAACTTCCCTAGTAAAAACAGCTGCAATCCGAAAGATTAAAAGTGAAAAGCTTTGGTGAGTGTGTGCATGATGTGGAGGAGAGACTCTCGTGTACTTTGGTGGGATTGTAAATTAGTACAGCTATAATGCCAATCAGTGTGGCAGTTCCCCAAAAAACTAAAATAGAGGTGCCAATGACCTAGTAATCCTTCTTCTATGTGTATTCAAAAGAAAAGAAAACAGTATTGGAAGGATCATCTCTATGTCAAGTTCAATGTGGTATAATCCACAATATCCAAGAATGAAAAGAACCTAAGCATCCATCAACTGACACAGGGAAAAAAATACTACCTATGTACAAGATAATGATGTCCACGAAGGACGCGAGCTTGCCACTGTGACACAGTGGCTAGAAGTAGAGGTCATTGTGTTGACATAAGCTAGATACAAGTATCACATGACAGCACTCAAATGTGGAATCTAAAAATGCTGCTCTCATAGTAGGTGAGAATGAAATGTGGATTGTCAGATGCTGGGGTGAATATGTAGGGAGAGCTATGGGAAAGGGTTAGTTAGTGAATAACAAGTTATTGTTAGAAGTAAATACTGTTCTGGTGTGTTGGTGCAGAGCAAACTAAATATAGATAATATAGATAATTACAACATACTATATGTTTTTCCCTAAAAGTTAGAAGAAAGGATTTTGAGGGTTTTGACTATACAGGGGTGATGGATGTTTGAGGAGATATGTAGGTTTACCCAGATTTTAATATTACTAAATATGTATATGAAACAAAATATCATCTTGTAACCTGTAATAAATACATGTTTGGGTATTAATTAAAGTAATAATGAAAAAGAAGTGTTAATTTAAAACACTGAGAATGATTCTTGATTTTGGAGTTTGTGGTTAGTTCTGAGTTTTGCAGGTGTTTCTAGGAAAGAGATTCTTGTGTAAAGAATATAACAAGGATGAAGTAAAGTTTGTTTTCTTTCAAAACAGTGCTAGAAATATGAAGTTTGTTGGATAATGGTTGATATAAAATCAAATAGAAATACTTTTTTGTCAGTGAGATAAAAATCACCATCAATATCAGATAAAACTCCTATCCATAAAATACCAGAAAAGATCTTTTAAAGACAACAGCTTCTTCCTATCTTCCCCATGGAAGCTACATCATTCTCTGTCTTGATTATTTTCTGGGTACATTTCCACATCCTTCCCACAGGAAGCAGACATGCTCTTGGTTAAAGATAACTAAGTTGAGCACAGGACGTTTAAACTCATGATGTTTGGAATATGTGCTGGCAGGTCAAGCGTTACAGAAGAAACCTTTGCAGAGTTTGTTTATGGCTTAAAACTTAAGTGTAGCTTTATGAGGTCGAATAAAAACCACTGCAAAGATAAGAGTTTGATTTAGAATAGGTTAAGAAGGAAGAACCTGGCTTAAAAAAAAAAAAAAAACAAAAAACCATAGAATCTCACCCAGACAGAGGGCAGCTAAAGCAGTTTTTCTAATTTATATGAAAATGTGAGGTGTCTTAGTGTCCTTATGGGTTAGCATTCAAATCACTTCTACACAGTGATAACCATTCATTTAAATTACGCTCAGAAAGACAGCCTGACGTAAGAAGTTCTCTGGGATCTGCATAAAGTTCTAGAATAACTTCAAAATTTCGCTTTTCTGCATGTGGATGAGTTGATGTGGTGTCTGAAATAGGAAGCAGGCACATGCCTATTTTCCTGACTTTTGTAATGGCTGATTCAGTGTCTGAGCTATGGACTGGGTATGCCATAGACTGTGCTCGTCTTTAAAGGCGTCCCCATGCAGAACTGCAGCCTGCCAAGTGGCTCTGTAACACATCCCAGTACCTAGCTGCTGTCTATCATGGCTGATCTGAATTCTGACCATAAGCTCGGGAATGTTTCCATTTCACCTCATGGTTACATGTGGTTATACTAGGAGGAACACTTTCTATTGGGCAGTTTATGGGACAATGGAAAACCCTTGCTGAACACCTTTTTTATGCTTATTGAACACCTGTGCTTCCATGTCCTTATTCCTAAGGATTATTTTGTTTAACACAGTGACCTCTAGTTAGATTCATTTTCCTATAAATGCTATGATTTCATTTTTTCTTTAAGGCTAAATAACATTCATTGAGTATATACACCACATAGTCTTTATCCATTTGTCTGCCAATGAGAATTGGGATTCTATTTCCTGGCTGTTGGGAACAATGCAGCTAGATACACAGATATATAAAAATGTCTTGCTATGTTGATTTTGATATCTTTGGATATGTACTTGAGTTTCATAGCAAGGCTGTATGGTAATTTCATTTTTTCCTTTTTAAAAAAAACTGTACACTGATTTCCAAAGTAGTGACTTTAGTTTATCTTTCCTCTGGTAGTAAACAAGGACTTCTTTCCCTAAGTCTTTGCCCACATTTATTGTGTTATGTTTCCTTGATAGCCTTTCTGTCTGTGTGGACAGGCTTTTAAAGCAGGCTTCATTTGCATTTTTCTAATGGCTGAAGATGAACAAATGAATTTTTGAGGAGACAAAAAAATTCATCCATGAAAAAGCCCCCTATATCAAAATGGGACAAAATGATCAATATTTATCTCACATGGAATTTTATTTACAATTTATTTAAAATACCTTATCTTCATGTGTGGTATATGTAAGGCAGCTTGTTATGAGTGTCTGTTCTTAATTACTAATGACCTTTACCTTTTGTTTAATAGAAACATATTTTTACAATGTCCATCAACTGAAGCCATGCATTTTATTATGATCTATTACACTGTGATTGACATGAGCCCATGAGATGGCATTTCCATCCTCATGATGCACAATGTGCTCTTTTCCTATTCTCTTCTAGTCTCATATGTTTTGTCAAAAGCATGGTTTGGAAGACATACAGTCTTCCTCCATCATAGCATCCCTCTGTATCAGCTGCCAATACCTGTACCACCCTCTCTCTCTGGAAATCCACTGGTCTTGCTAGCCAGGGAGTCGCTCTCCCTCCTATCCTTGGCCTCCATTTCCAATTCTCCAAGCTTATCTTTAGTTTAGTAACAGGCCACCTGCTGAGGTCTCTTAGTTGTCTCTTCTTCCCTTCCCTGGGGACCACACAAATCCAGACTTCTTTCCTTCTGTGTGCCCTCTCAGCCTCCCTACCCTACCCAGTCCATCCCAGTTCCTTCCTGTAAGCTCAAAATGCCTAGAAGCATGGTCTACCTGTACCCCCAGTAATAACACCTGGCAGGGACTCAGAAATACTGCCTACCAGGAAACCTACAGTCACTCCATTCCTAAGATCCAGAAAGACCAATAGAAACCAAGGAGTGAAAAACCCACCAAACAATGACAGACCAGATATTAACACCTAGAATTACACCCATCCAAAACTCAGGCATGCATGTAGATTCCAGCATGAAGACACAATAACATCCGGGATAATGTTCCTCCAGTAGAGTTCAGCATCTCTACCACAGTGGACCTGAAAAATGCAATATAGCTGAACCATGAGTCCAGTACTTCAAAATAGCTATTATGAATTTGTTCAAGGACTTTAAAGAGGTTATGAGAAGATACATTAATGAAATATTTTGAAAACACAAACAGTCGAATGAAATAAAGAAAACAGTTCAAGGCATGAGGTGAAAATGGAATCACTAAAAGAAACCCAAACTGAGGGAAAAATTTAGGAACTCAAACAGGAAACTCAGAGTCAAGCCTCCCCAGCAGAATACAAGAAACGAAAGAGAGAATCATCTCAGACACTAAAGACAAGATAAGAAATGGATATCTCAGTCAAAGAAAGTCTTAAGTCTGAAAACATCTAGCCATAAAACATCCAGGAACTATGGGACACTATGAAAAGATCAAATATATGAATAATAGGAATACAGGAAGGAGAAGAAATCCAGGTCAAAGGTGCAAAAAATATTTTCAACAAAATCATAGAATAAAGTTTTTCTAATGATCAACAAATGAAGAATTAGTTCTCTTAAATGGTGTCTCAAATTGTACACAACCCACTCTTAAGGCCAGCTCCCATGCTCAGCAGTAGATGGCAACATAAAATGAACTAACTCAGTGACATTTTGGGGGGTCCTTGTTTCATAATGTTTTGTCAGGGCTTTTCTTCTTCTTCTTTTTTATATTTTTTTAACTTTACATGTCCTTTGTGTATATATTATGGTTTACAGCTTTATATTTTTATAGGATTTCTCTGTGTAGAGAGAGACAGAAATGGATATACTTATAAAAAAACAGAACGATTACAAATTTCTCTGAGTTACTTGGAAATTTTTAATGGAAAGATTTATTAATTATTAGAATGGACAAAGTTTTTCAGTGTAAGTTGAAATGTTTTGGTATAATTCAATCATTATGAATAAAACGACAAGAATGTTCTCAACCTAAGATAATGAAGCTGAACTTCATTTTGCAATGAAGGTGAGTCATCAAAATATTTATATTTCAAGGACTACATTCCAGAGACTTTCTACTGTAACAAAAGTGAGGCCAGTTAGATGTTAAACTAGTATTGTATTGATTAAAAATGTTAGACAAAGAATGCAAATCTTTAAAAAACCTTCAGGCAACATATAACACTTCCGAAATGTAAGATGCCCATTGTCTTTCTATTTGCAAAGTTCATAGAAAATAGAGTTGACATAATAAAAATATGTTGAGTCACCTGGACATTTAGGTAGACCAACTGTTGTCCAGTACTTTCTGAGGACGGGCTGTCTGCTATGACACATCATTTCTGTATAGGGAGGGGCGGATGGGTATTTTTCATGGAGGGAAGACTTGCTGGGACAAGTCAGCAGACTCTGAAAACCCGTGATCATAAGAAAGTATGAACTCAGAGTCTATTCTACTCTTACTAGAAAATGATCCTGGAATACTTTAGGAAGAATTGTTAAACTCAACAAATTTATCACTTTCTTTCCACTCAAGTGTAAAGTCTGGTTTAACAGACACATGTTTGTGCTTCCACTACACAAAACTTTAATGATCCTTTTAAGTTTTAGTGGAGGTGGGTAAATGAATTAACTCAGGAGAGGGTTTTGTGGCATTTAAGCTATTGTTTTAATCAGATATTTGTATTTTCATTGATGGTGCATATCACAAATTTTTCTGTTGAGTACCAAAACTTCAAGAGCGCAATACTGTGCCATCTATTCTTAATCCATTATTATCACTTCATATATGTGTGTTTCTTTGGAAGTTGCCAGAAACTACTTTTTTTTTTTCAACAACACAAATGAGCTTCATTGGAATTGCAAGTAATTAGTTTCTCAAGTAATTGATTCTGTGGAGGGACAGTACTGGGGGATGACACTCCCACTTCCAGCTATGACATTAAGCAGACAATAAAATATCCTAAGTTTTTGTGATTCTGCTATTCTGTACATGTATTGCTGTGCGTTGGGTCCACTTTTTTAACAGGGACTCAAGAAGAAAAGGCTGCTTGTTTGCAAGTAAGCATCAGTAATGGCTCGTCTGTCTGTGATGCCAACACAAAGTGCTGACTGAGGGAGTCAGTGCAGAGGGCTCTGTGCTGAGTGACCCAGAGTAGAGAACTCATGCTAATGTGAGTGCTGGGTGTTTTCACCAGCCCGCAGACCTCGTTAGGAACAAGTGCAAGCAGGGAAGTTCTCCAGTTTATGAATCCCCAAACAGGAAGAAGTCAGCAAGACCAACAGCACTGTGCAGTTTATTATCACCAAGTACAGCAGCATCTGCTAAGAGAGGCACAATTGGGCTTGAAAAATGAACAGATACATACCATCCAGCAGTTTGAAAGAGGCCACTTCACTTTTCACAAATATTCTCACTGAGTTGACGCAGTGCCTGTCATTAGCCCAGCACACCAAGGATGAGAGAGAAAAACAGTTGCGTTATAGAAAGAGCAACACTTCTGAAAAAGAGCAAAAACACTTTCAGTTTTTCTCCCTGAGGTCCTGAGACAGCACCGCACACTCTGGATCTACCTATCTATACTCATACCAACTTGTAGAATATTTTTCAGGAAATGACACTAGCCAGTCCACTCTCCAGATATTTAGGAAGAAAACGGGGAGGGAGATCTCAGACCAAATTAGCTTCCTATCCTCGGCAGGATCTTGAGATCCTTTGCTCCTTTGTCAAGTCTTTACCGTCCTGTCTTTCTTCCACAGCAACACCCCTCCCCCATTTATCCTTAAAGTTTTCTTTGTTAGTGTCAGTGCTTGGGCCATTTCTCCTAAGTCATTTTACTGAAGGTGTTGTCTGTGGCTGCCCCTTGGTTGCTTGCTGAAGTACTTCCCCTGTGCCCTATGTCTTAGCTGCTTTAGACTTGGCTCTTTCTTCTACAGCTTCTAGTTTCTACCCAGTCTCTATGCTAAGCTCCTTCTTTGGAAGGAAAAGCAAGCAATCTGGAATGGATTTTTTTGACATTGGGTTTGAGAATTAGCATGCCTATCCAGTTCTCTCTGGAAATATTATGATATGCCATGGTGTATAGAAGACTAAAGATTGACAGTTAAAACCACACACTGTGTATGGGGAAGCTTTGTTAGTCTAGCAACCTACTAACTCTCACCAATAGCTATTTTTAAAGAGCATAATATATCTGCCCATACTTTTTAACTAAATAACGAGTGAGTAAAACATAACTTTAGTGAATAAAAGTTAAATTTAAAATTTTACTTAGAGTTAATCATGGTATTCCATACTTGTTTTCAAATATGATAAAACACTTAGATTTTTCTCATATTTAACTTTGGAAACAGAGCAGTCAAAACAAATATTCATGCTGAAATTTTATCTTGGTTTCTACTTAATGTCTAAACTTTTTAAAAGAGTATATATATATATGTGCATATATATGTATACACACTCTAAACATATTTATGTCTTAATGTCTATTTAGTAGTTATTTTTGAATTGTGACAAAAATTGCTATCGGTTGAAATTTCAAGGGGACATTACCTATAGTAGAGGCATTCAACATGGAGTTTGTGTCTTAGTGGGGAGGCAGGTGGTCTAGGACAGATGATCATTGCTCTAGAGTACAGTGCATCTGTGCTAGAGGCTGTGTGAGCCGTGCTTAGAAGACCCAGGGAACAGAAAATGTGACCCAGGGACCTAACAAAACAAAACAAGCCTGAGACTCAGGGCTTTTGGGGAGCTGGGGCCCAGGCAGGATGCGAGAGGTAAGCAGAAATGTGCTACCCTGTACATCCAGGATGGGTCATGATGGGCCTTACACACACCGAGGACATAGAACTTCTCCAACACCTGGCAGGAGTGATCATGATTACAATGCAGACCCTTACTGATACCTGTCATGTGCCAGAAGGTGTTATTTTGCATAACTATTAAGACAATATTTCTTGTTTTCCATACAGATCACATGCTCTGAATTAGCTTTTTTGTCTGGAGTGGGATGTATATAAATCAGGATATTCAAGCTTGAATGTAAACTCTGATGTTGCTGACTATAATTTCATCTTTCTAACCCCTGTGCAGTTGCCTTCCATAAATTCAAAGACCGAAACAAGTGACTTTAAGTCATTTTTAAATACACCTGATTAATTACATATAGTGACTCCAGAGTACAAGAGGAAATACAAAATTTATAGAGAAGTAGGATTGCCACTGTGATGAGGCAGCATCAACACGCAGGAGGAAGTGAAATCTGGCAGAGGAGAGTGGGAGGACTGTGCAGGGCAGAGTGCTTTTGTTTTCTAGTTGCTGTGCAAAAATCATAGCTATCTTCTACAATTACATAGGTTACAAGAGATTATGCATATAAAAACCTATGCCATAGTACTTGGATCGACTAATTATTTCCTGTGCGCATGAATGGTAATCTGGAAATAATGGATGCCTTCAGAACTGCACTGGCTGTTTTGGGGAATCACTACCATTCATGATAACTATATTTAATCTTTCAAGCCCAATGGCAATGCACATGCAATCTTTTTACCCAGTGGTACACAGGTTATAGGCACCAAAGTATTATACTTTTTGTTTCAGTATGTCCATGGAAATTAACGTATTTATTCATCATTTTTTGAATCACAGGGAAAGCCTCATGAGAGGTTATCCAGAAGAATAAAAAAATGATGCATAAGAGATTATTCCATACAAAGTAATTATTATTTTAAAACTAATAGAACCACTTGGAAGAGCGATGAATACCTTAAAAAGCTAACAAATGTAATAGAAAGAGCTTGAGTATGTGGTCTCATGCTCCCCGCAGTCAATGCACACTTCCTATATGTATACAGAGCTTGAATTTTATGGCAAAGTGTATTGGTTAAAAGTTCAATCCGTGAGTCAGGTCTAGATAAAGGTTGTTCTAGACATGTAACTCCTTTGGGTCATCTTTTAATACAGGGACATTTTGTTTCATTGCTTTAACTAAAATTGCTTCTAGTACTGGAGATCATAATTATCATATTTAGGTCAATCAGTATGCTTTCTCCCAAGCACAATGCTGCAGTTCCTTTGTGAAGAACCAAAGGGATCCACTTGTAAAGAAGGGGGAGGGTGAAGTACCACTTGGGCAGTCTGTGAGTGAGGCCCACGCTTATCTGATCGGGGGCAGGCTGAAGTTGAAGTCTCACCCAGACTGTGCGGCACAGTACACTCAGTTACTGTGAACCACAAATGGTATATCGCAATCAACTGACGGTCCTTAGAACAGGACATTAATACTTCATTGCAGGTTTTTCTTTTTTCTAAAAAAAGCATTAGGTTTTGCATTTTGATATTAAGATGGCAAACTGGAAGTCTGTTTTATCTGCAAGTCTCAGATTTTGTATTTTGAAATTTTACTCTTTTGAAAATCGTTTGTTCATATTTTTGAGAGGATTATAATAGTTTGAGACATATTAATCATGTTTAATGAACAGATCAAGATTATTAGGACTTCCACCTCAAACACTGGCCATTTCCATGTATTGAAATCTTTGACTGGATTACTTTGTTGACATCATGAGTTGTAATTGTAGTTACCCTATGGTGCTGTATATAGAACATTGTAGTTAATTCTTTTGTGATGGTATCAGATGATAATCATTGCCTCTTTTTGTTTTTTCCTTCCTGATCTCCAACCACTATCCCCCTCATCTTCCAGAAGAGAATTTTTTTTAAGTTTTTCAAAATAAGTGAGAACATGTAACATTTGTCTCTCTGTGCTTAGTTCATCTCCCTCAAAATGGTATCTTCTGCATCAATCTAGGTTTCTATGAAAAGAACTCCATTCCCTTGTTTTTATGGTGGAAGGGTGTTTTATTATATTTACGTATCCCCTTTTCCTTATTCATTTATCCATCAATGGACACCATGCCTAATATGAGATCTTGCTGTTGGGATGGTACAGCAATGTGTATGGGAGGGAAGGCATCTCCTGTATATCATATTGGAACATTTTTGAGCATTTGTCTAGTACTATTTCTGGATCATAAAATATTTCTATTTTTAGGGTTTTTTGAGGAACCTCCATATTACTTTCTATACTGGATGCACTAACATATTTCAAGCAACAGTAGTCTGGGAGTTCCCCTTCTTTTTCATCTTAAATACTTTTTTAGTAATAATTGTTATAGCCATTTTCAATACTATTTCAGTATGGTTTGATGTATTTTTCCTGGAAATTAGTTATATTAAGCATTTTTCATATATATGTTGGTATTTTGTATGTCTCTTTTTCAAATATGTCTATTCAGATCATGTGTCTATTCTAAAATGACATCGTTGCTACTGATCTTTTACAGTTCTTTGATGTTGGGATCATTTGGAGTCCTAGCCTCCAGCTGCTCTACACTGCTAGCGATCTTTCCTTTCCTTCTGATTTGAGTTACTGAAAGCTGTGTCATAATTGTTTACCAGCTCAGCTTCACGAGCACGTGTTGCCTTGAGGATCAGAGGATAAGGTTTTCACCTGTTGGCCCATCTGACTGTTGGGTATATAAGCCTCCATGGTGCTATTGAATAAAGGGCTTCTTACCGGTGACTAGAAGTCCATTTCTCTGTCTGTCTCCCTGTCTGTCTGTGCTGTCTCTGCGTGTCTTTGTGTGTTACAACCTCCATCCCCCTGCCAGAATCTTGTGAACTGTATGGTAGCGCATAGATCACAGATAGGCGTTGAGCGCTGCAAATGTAGGTTTCACCTAGATGGGGAACTAGGGAACACTGACAGGTTGCCCTCAGAAGGTGAGGGTGGATTGGGGTATGTGTTAATCCTGACATCCTTTGCTCGGCTTTGGTTCCAGGCTGTGGAGGCGCAACAAGTGGAAGTCCAACCGAGAAAGAGGGGTAAGTGGACAGGGTCGTCCCCAGCTAGGGACGTATTAGGGAATTAAGACGGATACCCTCTGAAACAGGAGGCAGGAGGGTGAATTGAAGGCCTCCAAAAGATAGAATGTATACAGCTCAAAAAGATAAATGTGTACAGATGTATGTTATTGTATTGTGTTGATTGTGTTGCCTTTTGTGTTCTGTACTGGAGAAAGACATTTGATTCTGGGAACTGCTAAGAAAGGTATTTTGACTTTAGGATATGGACTTGAGGAGTTGATGCTTTGGAGGGGAGGTTCTGCTTTTGTCTCCACAGAGGATGAGAACCTGAGGATTTATTCGAGATTCATGTGGTTTGATTCACTGAGACCTCCTGAAATGTTGCAGTAAAGAACCCCAAGAATGCAGCGCCCCCGCTCAGCAGGAAGTAGCCAGACAGGTTGACAACGCCCAAAATTCCTAAAAGATTGTTTAAGTGGGGCCCTTTCGGTGGTTCCAGAGCAGCAAGCCTGCTTTCCTGAGTTCCGCTCCACTCCATGCACCAGTTTGGACCCAGAACGAATGCAGCTGGGGCTAGAAGGCAGCTGGAGCAGAGCTTTGCTAGGCGGCTGTGGTGAACGGCGCGTTACCCTGGCACAGTCGGTGCCCAGCCTGGGGGATGCCACAGCGGTGCCAGGAGTATCGGCAAATTCAACAAGTGCTGGAGCCGAGACAAGCTGGAGCACAGACCCCGCTGGGCTGCCTGAGAAGGCAGCAGCAGGCAAGGAGAAGGCGGTGGCGGTTCCAGGCTCCGCACGCCCAAGAGTCTGCAACGCGAGTGGTAGGCTTACCCACAGCACCTGAGAAACCCGCATTGTAGCTGCGGAAGGTCTCTGAGCCTGCATGCTGCCTGGGCTGGTTGTGGCACATGCCGTATGGAATAGTACCTTTGGGGGAAAAGATATTCTTGGTTGTTCTTTCAGAAACTGTGGCCTAAGCGACTGCTGGGATGACCACTCCAGTGCTGCCTTGTTGGTTCGGGTACCAGCCATCATAACACTGCCAATTACCAAAAAGACTAAGCAGACTGAGATGACCCTTTATAGAGAGAAATGAGAATCTGGAGTGACAGCTGTGGCGGTTGCTGTCATCATGGTGTCTGCTGCTGCAGCCATGGTCGCGGGACTGGCAATAGCACAAACATCGTTTTGTCGGACACCACGGATAAACTGGCGAGACAAGTCAACGATGCTTTCCGGACTCAGAATGCCCTGAATGTCCACATTAAATTTGGACTTTTGAATTTAAATCAACAGACTGCCGTATTGTAGGAGCAGGTGGACTTATGGCTTATACAACAAATGTCTTGTTCACACTTATCATTCCATTTGTGACATCTGTTAATATTGCTAATGCCTCTTATGTGGTGAAACAGCTCAATGGTTACTTGAGTAGTCCTTGGAATGTTACAATTAGCACACCAGATTGTCGATACCTGTGTGCCCCGTTTTAGCCAAAGGGTTGGTAGAATACCATAGCCCAAATGGGAGGCTGGGTCCAGTGGTGATT
This sequence comes from Ondatra zibethicus, assembly GCA_004026605.1. Classification (NCBI taxonomy): domain Eukaryota; kingdom Metazoa; phylum Chordata; class Mammalia; order Rodentia; family Cricetidae; genus Ondatra; species Ondatra zibethicus. The sequence continues at coordinate 157,266 of PVIU01001804.1, forward strand.
GGGGACCCTCTTGCTGGCAATCTTAATGCCTGTTGCCATGGGCATTCATCTGTGTAATTCTGTGTAAGATCAGACAATCCATGAGAATGCAGCATATGGTCACTTAGCAAGTCCTTCTGAGCCTGTTGGCTAGTAACTCGGACGTACCCCAGGTTTGGTTGCAAATACTGCACAAACAATGAAGACTCATCCATAGACGGGCAACTTCTACAGAACAGGGCCCGCCTAAGACAGGGAAGGGGCCTCCCAAAGACAGGTAAGAGTTTACTTTTCTGAGATGACCTAAAACAGGAGGGTCTTCTGTCTTATAAAAAATTTAGGGGGGAGATGTTGGGATCATTTGGAGCACAGACAGGCGTTGTGCGCTGCACTTTGACTTTTCTAGCTATTAATCTCCAGTCAGATGACTAGTTTATGAGTATTGTTTTTATGTCTTCACTCTATTGACTGTTTCCTTTGCTGTGTGTAGCTTCTTAGTTTGATGTTGTACCATTTATCTATTTTTGCTTGTTCCCTGGCCTTAGGAGGCTCTGCTCTGTATATTTATTGTCATGAGGTATTGGTATGTTTTCTCCAGGTGTACGAGGGTTTCAGGGTTAAGGTACAGGAAACAAGTCTCTGATCTGTGTGGAGCTGATTGCTGTGACAGGAAAAGGGAGCTTCAGTGTTTAGCAGCATTGTTTGCTGCTCTTCTCCAGTGTGTTTGCTCACACATGCCAGTCCATGAATAAAGTACCCTGTTCTCACTTCTCTCAATCTGTTCCAAATTCAGGTACATGTTCAGACACGTGACATACTATCAATTTGTAGCTGATCAGGTGCTTATTCACTCATTTCTAGTTTATGAAACATTGATGTTTTCTTTTCTTATGTTGCTAAACACTATGAATTTCCAGAACAAAAAGCATCTCCTAGAGTCAAGACTTATAGTTATTTATTTATCTTTTTAACTAAGAAGAAAGTCAAGGGGGCTGGGAAAATGGCTTAGCAGTCAAGAGCACTGGCTACTCTTCCAGAGGTCCTGAGTTCAAGTTCCAGCAACCACATGGCGTCTCACAACCATGTATAGTAAGATTTGGCGCATTCTTTTGACTTTGAGGCATATATGCAGCCAGAACACTGTATACATAATAAATAAATCTTTTTTTTAAAAAGAAGAAATTCAATTTAAAAAAAATTGATTTTGTAATTTTGCAAATGAAAACTATGTCTATGTTGGTATTCTTAAATACATACTGCAATGACTGAATTGAGCTAAATAATATGCATATTACTTCTTATGCATTCCCTTGCTTCCTTCCATTCTTTTTTTGAGTGGAGAAGACTTAACTTAAAATCTTAAATACCTTCAAATTTGTTGCAAAGACCAAGCAGTACTGATTAACCAAGATATGGTGGATCTGTGTCAATGTGTTTCTTTAACCCATAGCAATAGTCAGATTATTGGTAAGTTTAAGAAAATATACATTGTTACTAACTATCGTCATGACCTTGTACATCATGGGCTTGTAATTCTTAATAATGTTGATATTAATAATGAATCAAATTCCAAATCATTAAATACTTGTTATAGTGCTGCTCCATGTAAGTTCTGACTGTATTCTTCAAGAAGATATGAGAATTCTATACCCATTTATCAGCATCTTAAAGAAAAAAGTTACTTGCAAAATTCTATAATAATAAATTATTTTAAATTAGGATTCTTTTTGTGTTACAGATTATGCAAACCCTTAATTTTTTGATTTTATTTCTTTTATAAATTGTAGTTCAGTGTTTTTAGTGGTTGAGCAAGCTTTTAATCTTTCTGATTGAAATAATTTAAAACGTCATCTTGGATCAGTTCTGTATAATGTGGTAGGAGCTAGAGGGAGGAGGTATTGTAGGGAGTTCTAAAAACTTACCTTGAATGGCAGAAATCTAGTGCTACAGACAGATATCATATTTACTGTTTGAATAGCTCATTTCTGCTTTTCCATAAGGTTAGCATTTGAGGTTTGTCCTGCAGCAGTGCCCAGGTACCAGTAGTTCTTATCAATACTTGATAGTGGAGAGCAGAGGGACACCTTGGAATCTCTCACCTCTGGGTAATCAGCACTGACTATGTCTTTGCAACAGTGTCTTGCGCCTCATCTGTTTTTCTCCCTGCATACACATAGGAGAGAATCTTAGAAGACTTAAGGGGCAAAAGAATATAATAAAGTTACTACCTGAATTTATCAAGGAAAATGCATTTAAAAAAGAGAAAAAAAACTAAAACAAAATATAGCTTCCTGTCTTGTCTTGACTGCTTAAAAAAATAAGAAACACACATGTTATTCACAAGTCAGCTGGCCTTTCTAAAGGGTTCAGTATGACATAGATTTTTTTTCTTATCTTGCACACAGCCTAAGCTGTTCCCCTGGGCTCAGCTCTTTGCTCTGAGTTCTCTTATCCTTTACTCTCTCATGATCCTGAACTTCTTCCATGTTGACGCACAGCAGCCTGTTCTATGTTGCAACACTTGAGGTGCTCTGCTTCCGGATCCTGTGGCACTTCCTCTTCTCCTCCCGTTGACTTTGTTTCAAAGACACTGCTTACATGTGTAGGTGGAATGCCCGGCAGTCTTTGCTTAAATAAAAATACTGCCCAAGTTGTAGTCTCTGAAGCCTTTCTGATGTACATAGATATATACCATTTCCTTCTTTTAAAACTCACTACGTGGAACTAGGGATGGCTCAGCTGGTAAAGTGCCTGTTTTCCAAGCATGAGCACTTGAGGTGGGACACTCAGGGTGCATGTAAAGAAACAAGGCACAGCAGTGCGTAATTATAGCTCTGGGGGAGCAAAGATCAATCTAGATCTCATTGATCTCAGCCAGCCTAGCCAAATGGTTGAGCTTTGGGCTCAGTGAAAGATTCTCTCTCAATAACTGGAGAAGGATCAAGAAAGACGCCTGGTTTTTGGCTTTCACTTGCACATACACATGTGTGCATGCACATCTGCCAAAAAAAAAAAAAAATCAAATCCAAGATGGGATACTCAGGACTGACATAAAAAGAATAAAATTACAATTGCATATATTTACCATGTATGGAATTTATCACACACACACACCCCAACAGGTAAGACATAAGCTTGTGGCTCAGGAAAAGTAATGGAAGGATACTGATCTCTTTCATAATTCTACATGAGAAATGCTTGTTTAAATTTCTAGTTACCATATATTTTGTAGGAGAAATCACTATGTTCACACTAAGCCTTGTGTCTTACTCTAGGCAAATACCATTTGCAGTCTAAACTTATGTTTGGAGAGCACAAAGTGGGCCAACATCATTCATAATTTGGTTGCTTCATTCAGAAACAATCTTTAAGGCATACTTATCCTTCATGAATATTTTAATAGGCCATAAATCATCATTTAAATGATAGGAATACTACTGACTTTTCCCCTCTCCTACCACAAACCTTTAGGGATAGCAATGAAAGGGATCAGTTACTGTCGTTACCGTTTGCTTTATGAAAAAGAAATGATATTTGCTGTATACCACCCGTTTTTACAGTTTTTCTTCCCCCCAAATTTTTTGTCTTTTACACACCTAGAAACTGTACACTTACATCAGTGATAACATTGCATCTTTATTCAGCTATAAGCTATGCGAGGACACCATGCCATTTATATAATAAATGATTCATTGACTTTGCTTTTCTGGCTGAATTTTACATGAAGAAAATAAGGAGTTAGGTTGGAAGAGGAACACCTTCAGAATGGACACCAAAGGCACAATATTTACAGTGGCTTTCCGTGGTCTAAACACACAATATTTACAGTGGCTTTCCGTGGTACAAAGGCACAATGTTTACAGTGGCTTTCCGTGGTCTAAACACACAATGTTTACAGTGGCTTTCCGTGGTCTAAACACACAATATTTACAGTGGCTTTCCGTGGTACAAAGGCACAATGTTTACAGTGGCTTTCCGTGGTCTAAACACACAATGTTTACAGTGGCTTTCCGTGGTCTAAACACACAATGTTTACAGTGGCTTTCCGTGGTCTAAACACACAATATTTACAGTGGCTTTCCGTGGTACAAAGGCACAATGTTTACAGTGGCTTTCTGCTCCATCAGTTAGAGGTCTTCTTTCTCCAACCCCAATATTTTTTAGAATAATATTTTATTCTAAATATTATTCTAAATATAAAATTATTAGAATTTTGTAACTCCTTTCTGAACTGTTCTACATTTATCCTGTCTACTATCACCTACCCACCCAACTTTCATGTTTCTGCTTTTTCCTAATTAAGTCCATGTTGTATTGCCCAAATACTCAAGAGAGTAAGACCTGCCCTGGATTGTCATCGACTGATTTCTTTTCAAGAGAGAGGACATAGAACACAGTGGTTAAGAGGGGGGGTAATGGGACAGAAAAGGTCAAAATGGTGGAGGGATGGGAGAGCATTGTAGAGAAGGGATATGACTCCTCAGCCTTCAAAATCTCTTTTTTTTGATTATTTTATTTCTAATATTTAATTACATTGGTTTATCATTTTCAGCTACTTCATTTAAGATTATCCACTTTCAGACAGACTCGGGAGGCAGAGGCAGGTGGATCTCTGAATAAGGTCAGTCTGGTCTGTATAGTAAGTTCCAGGACAGCCAGGGCTACATAGAGAAATCCTGTCTCAAAAAAAGAAACCAAAAAACCATAAACAAAAACAAAACCCAAAATTATTAATTTTCAAAACTTTTGATAGTAGAATGTCAGCATTTCCCTTAATAAATAAATAATCTTTACTAGCATAAAATGTCTCTTTTATCGTTATTTTTCACACAATATATTTTGATTGGCATTTCTAATCTCAGCAGAAATGGTAAAACAGAGATGTAAGGGTCCCTGCAGCCTGGGTCCAGCTAGTCTGGCTGAAGTGATGCACTCAGGAATCAGTAAGAGACCATGTCTCAAACAATAAGGTAGAGTGTCACTGAGGAGAACACTCAATACCAATTTCTGACCTGCACACATGTGTGTCCTTCCATGTACATGTACGCATACACAAAGAGGGATCTTGAAACTAATATATATTTGATGTTACTTGTATTTAGTTTATATCTATCATTCATGTTTTCTATTTTCAACCAAATATTCTGGTAAACATAAAGGAAGAAAGAAGTCAAGGTTTGCACCTTGAATTTTGAATTTGCGTTGTTTGGAGGTCAGACTTCTTAATCTTCACATATATTTTATTTCTGTTACCAAATCTCCCTGGACATCCACAGTCTTGATTGGCAATGATCATTTTGGAATCCATGCTGGATGCCTTATGGCATCTTTTCTTGGGTTTCCAGACAACTTATTTTACTCTTTAAAAATGAGTGTCCATTTGACCTCACTTTTATGTTTTTTACACTTTCAAATCATTTCCAGTAATTTTAGATGTATAATAAAGTGGTAAGAGACTGCAGTATCAACTTCCATTTCCATCCTGGTGCTGTCCTCCATTGGGAAATTCTTTCAGTCAGTTCTCTTAGTGTAGTACATTCTTTCTAACTGGTAAATTAATATTGTACTATTACTGGCTATCATTATCCATACTGATTTACATTTTCTTATTTTTGAAGTTATTTGTATATACTAGGCCTTCATTCAGCATTCTTAGCATTACACTTAGACATTGTGTGTCATTATTTGTATATGCCAGGCCTTCATTCAGTATTCTGAAATCATGTTTCCTTGAGCATATCTTGGTTTTCATGGTTTTCTTAGATTTTTATGAGCTTAATGGTTTTGAGAATTACTGATAAAATATTTTATTATTTTATTACTAACTTAACAACATGGCTAATTAGGAAAAGGAACACAAATACCGTTTGAGCTTCAGATTAAAGGTCACATAAGCCTTAATTCTTCCAGAAGAACACACCATGTAGATTTAATGTGTGTAACTCAGTGGGTGAGTACATGTAAAACTATCACCACAATAAATGCCACAGGCTTTTCCTTCACCCACAAATTTTCTCACTTCCACCATTCCTTCTTTGTTTGTTTGCTTTTTAATTTATTTTTCTTTTATTCTTCTCTCATACATTGCATCTAAACCCACAGTTTCCCCTCCTTCTCTTCCCTGTCCTCCCTCCCACCTCCCCAGATCCATTCCTCCTCTGTTTCCCTTCAATAAAGAGCGGGCCTCCAGGGATATCAACTTAACCTACTGTAATAAGTTACAATAAGACTAGGCACAAATCCTCCTATCAAGGCTGGTTGAGGCAACCCAGTAGGAAGAAGAGGGTCTCAAGAGCAGACAAATGAGTCAGAGACACACCCCTGCTTCCTTTGTTAGGAGTCCCATAAGAACACCAAGCTACACAACCATAATGCATATGCAGAGGACCTAGGTCAGACCCAAGCAGACTCTGTGATTGTTGCTTCAGTCTCTGTGATCCCCTATGACTCAAGCTTGGTTGATTCTGCAGGCTGTGCTCTCATGGTGTGCTCGGCCCCTCTAGGTCCTGAAACCATCCCCACTCTTCTGTGGGATTTTCCTGGCTCCAACTAGTGTTTGTCTGTGAGTCTATGCATCTGCTTCCATCAGATGCTAGATGATGCCTCTCCGATGACAACTGGGTTAGGGATTGATCCTTAATATGGCAGAATATCATTAGTAACCATTTCATTAAATTCTTTTTCCCCAAGTTGTGTTTGGTTGCACCCTGTGTCTCTGGACTATCCAGCCTCTGATTCCCAGTCATCCAGGTGAGTGTCAGGTTGTACCAGGCATTGGTTGGCCACTCCCACAAGTACTCTACTGCCATTACCCAAGCACATCTTTCAGGCAGGAGAGATTGTAGGTCTAAGGATTTGTGGCTGGGTTGGTGTCGCAGTCCCCACTGCTGGAATTTGGGGGCACTCGGGGGGCGATGTGGAAACCTATTGCAGGGAAAACTCCCTGAGGTCTTCGAGAATGATCCTATCAAAGACTCGGAGTAATGGAGGATATGAAGCCTGAACCTGGGAGTTCTTTTATTTGATTGCTATGTTTCCTTGAAGAAACTTTATGGGCATGCTCTTTCAAAAATTCATTTCTTTATGTTACCTACTTATATTTATGTACTAAGCTAAGCATGAGTTTACTTTGATGTTCCCAACTCTACCCATCACCATATGGACCATTTTAGTTTTTCTTCTGCTTGTCTGTAACTGAAAAAAAAATAATTTCCGTTTGATACTCTTATTTACTTAAAAATGAATTTGTTTATCTTTTTTTGTGTATGAATTTTTTGCCTGCATGTAGACCACTGCCCACAGAGTTCAGAAGAGGACGCTGGATCCCTGGAACTGGAGTCGTAGACAGTTATGAGGTACCACGCAGGTGCAGAGAGCCAAGCCTGGTCGCCTGTCTGTAAGAAGAGCTAGTGCTCTTAGCCGCCAAACCATTGCTCCAACCTCACTGTAATTTTTGACTCCAGCAGGGAGAAACCTGTCTTCACCAGCCATTTATGCAAACATTAGTTCCTCTTGAAGGTTCTTTATCCCCTGCCCCAAATTCAGATTGAAGACTTTATAAGTAGTTTCTATCAAATTTTCATGGCAAATCAATTTTTTTTGTATATTTAGAAGTTATTTCAGAAAGCAGAAAAGCAAAAGCTGCCTATCTATTCTATGATGCTATCATAATCTTGTTAGTAAAGCCATGGACAATGTGGTTAACTTTCATGTTGACTTTTATGAAGATATAATTTCAAAACTCTCAACTGGAACATTCTCCAGTCAAGTTTTGTGGTGCATTAAAAAGGTAGTACATCGAATTGACTGCTGCTCATCCCACAGGGGCTAGGATGCCTTGATACAAGAAATCCATCAGCACAACTTACATCTGCTGAACTAAAAAAGAACAAAAAAGAATAGGTTCATCACAATTGCTCCACAGAAATCATTCATTAAAATTTAGCACTTATTTATTATAAAAACTCTTAGTGCATGAAGACCAGTAAGGATCTTTGCCTAGAAAAGCCGAATGAATTAGTTAATTTTTAGTTATTATAATAAAATACCCGATGAACTGATGAACTTTATAAAGTAAAGGATTTGCTCTGGTTCCTGGTTCTGATCTAAACTGTGTGGTCATGTGTGGTGGTAACCTTGTTGGCAGAGTCCTGAGGTGATGTTGAATGTTACATAGCAAAAGGCGGGCGGGGAGTGTAGGCTTACATCTTCTGATCTCTGGCTTTTCATGCCAAACATAAAGTTGAATTATGAGTGCTATAGCGAATGAGCGTATTTCATCCTAACCACTCCCCCAAAAAACCCCTCTGAACACCATTGTCCGGTTGTTTTACCCTTTCTTTCTGTCATAATGGACATTGAGCTCCGGGGTGTGAGTTCTGTCTGGGAGTCTGGGACCGTACTTTTCCAGCATTCCCTTCTGAAGCACAGCTTTGCTGGGCAGAGTTGCCTGGCTGCAGTCTTTTGCTTTTTTAAATTCCGTTGCTACTGTGAAAATTTCAGGTCACTTTCTCCAGTATAGGAAGCTCTTGCTGAGGTTTTCTATCTGGTGAACCTGGACAGCCTTAAATGTTATCTGTTTCTTTTCTCTTGCTGCTTTGAGACTCCTCTTTGTATTTAACCTTTGAGATCTTGATTCTAATTAGTCCTGGATTAGGCATATACTTGAATAGTTGTGTCTTTCTCCGTGTTTTGCTAAGTTCCACTACCATCTCTTGGACTTAGCTCCCTGTACTTTAGCACTGTCTATAACTCAAGTAATCCTTAATTTACTGTTTTATTCAATGCCTATTTTCTTACTATAATACTAAACCAAGGTGCTTCCATCTCCCATTTCCTTTTGGAAACTCTCAGGAAGTTGTTTTTATGCACAAATAACTGTTCAAATTGATGTTTCTTCTGTAGGAAGTCTTACAGCTTGTGGTTACTATTGATTCTTTTGATTCTATTGATGCGTTTTATTGAAAATAAATTCTTTTCTCATATAATATATCCTGATTATGATTCCAGTTTTCCCTCCCTCTATTCCTCTCAGTTCCTCCTCACCTTCTCTCCCCTCTACTCCTTTTCTTTCTCTCATTAGAAAACAACAGGTTTCAAAAGATAATAACCAAACATGACAAAATAAAATAGAGTAAGATAAAGTAACAACCATCACATCACATTGACAAGGCAGTCCAACATAAGGACAAGAGTCCCAAGAAAAGATGCAAAAATCATAGACCCATTTGTTCACACATTAAGGAGTCCCATAAAAGTACGAAGCTGAAAATTAAAATATGTACTCAGAGGGCCTGGTGCAGACCTGGGTAGGACCTATGTTTGCTGTTTTCATCTCTGTGAATTCATATGGGCCTTTTCAGTTGATTCAGAGGGCCTTGTTCTCCTGGTGTCCTCCATCCCCTCTGGCTCCTACACTCTCTTCCCTTTTCTTCCTCAGGATTCCCTGAGCTCTGAGGGGAGGCATTTGATGGAGACACACCATTTAGAGCTGTGTTTCAAGGACTTTCTCTGCATCATATTGGACTGTGGGTCTCTGCATCTGTTCCCATCTGCTGCAGGAGGAAGCTTCCCTGAGGATGACTGAATAAGGCATTGATCTATAAGTATAGCAGAATATCATTAGAAGTCATTTTATTGATATTTTTTGACCAGTAGTGTTTGGTTTTACCCTCAGTCTCTGGGCTATTTGGTCTCTGGTTCCTGGTCACTCAAGCTATGTTGTCTATGGATTCCATCTCATGGAGTAGGACTTAAGTTAAATCAGACATTGGTTAGCTACACCTACAAATTCTGTGCGACAATTACCCAAGCATATCTTGCAAGCATCACAGATTATAGGTCAAAGGTTTTGTGGCTAGGCTGGTGTTTATGTTTCTCTTTTGGTAGCTTGCAGAGTGCCTTCCCATACCAAAGATACTCGAATGTAGGGCTGAAGGTTCCATAAGGATACCAGCTTGACTTTTTTGGTGTGTGTGGGGGTGTGTTTCTCTGTATTGCTTTGAAGCCAGTCCTGGAACTAGCAGAGATCCACCTGCTTCTGCCTCCCAAGTGCTGGGAGTAAAGGCATGAGCCACCACCGCCCGGCTTTAGCTTGACTTTTTATGTTCAGTGAGTTGTATGGGTGTTGTCCTTGGCAGTGGGGCTCTGCTGTCATTTTGAAGGGAGAAACTACTGTCTTAGCATCAGCCTTGGTTATTTGTGGATTTCAGTGGGACCTCCTTGGCCAACAACTCAACTGAATGCAGCCCAGCCCTGGTACTGGAAGTCTTGTTTGGTGACAAGAGATGGGTAGTTGGGGCTCCATATCCCTCACGAGGATCACCTTCATATATTTTAAGATGTTTCCACCTCACTAGGTTTTCATACCATCCCTCAAATGCCCCTTAATCCCAGCTGTCCCACCACTCATTCTCTTCCTCAACCCTAATTTCCCCTTTCTTCCACAAGCGATGGGAACATTCCTATCCAAACCTGCCCCAGTCTACCCATAAAAATATATTCTTTTCCCCCTCCAATTGAGATCCATGTATCTCCCCTAGTCCCTTTCTCTATACCTAACCTCTCTGGGTCTATGGATAGGAGATTGGTTATCATTTATTTAATTACTAATATACACATACAAGTGAATACATACCATATTTATCATTCTGGGTCTGGGTTACCTTACTCAGGGCAATTCTTTTTCTGGTTCCATCTACTTAACCGTCAAATTTCATGATGCCATTTTTTAAATAGCTGAGTAATACTCCATTGTGGAAATGTACCACATTTTCTTTATCTATTCTTTTGGTAAGGGACATCTCAGTTGTTTCCATACTCTCGAATCCCTTTTCAAGCAGTTTATCAACTAGGGAATAAGCCTGCAAATATTTGAGCCTATAGGAGCTATTTTTGTTCAGACCACCATAGCTCCCATTTCTGTTCCCCTTATTCTCACTGCTTTTGTTAGAGTTGTGGATCACTTGCTTATTATTAGGTTTTTACATTATTTCCATATCTCATTCATTTTTATTTTGGTTTCCATCCAAGATTATGAACTTCTGCGCAGTGACTGGATTTACTTTAGCTGACAGCCCGAACCAATGGTCTTAAGAGGAAAGTGAACTCCATTCCCTTCTGTGTCTCCAACCTGAATCTTATAGCATGCATTTTTCAGGGGACTTGCTTCAGCAGCATTTGACCCAGGGCTGCTGGCCCCAAGGTAGACAGTAATGGCTCTGTTTGCATTGCAAAATTTTCTGTGAGCTTTAGGAGACAGGAAAACACGCAGACTGATGTTTCCCAGAGCAGTTTGCGCATACAGCGTTCTCATTACAGGACTACCCCTTAAGTCAAGACAGAGGAAACACACGGCAAGCACCAGGCTCCAGTGCTAAATTCAGAGTGGTTTCCTTTTCTCTATCTGTCTTTAAGTCTTTTTTGTCTATTATAGTTCTCATTTTTGTTACTGGACATTTGATTACACTGTGAACACTGAGATTGTGTTATTTACTGAAAAAAAAAAAACCTGTTTCTAGTTGTGGTGTGGCTAAACCCTAGCACACACCATTAATCCAAGAGCTTTCTGCTTGAATATTGTAAATGGGATTAAATACAGTCAACCATAGGTTAAGAAGGTGGAGCAAGCAGTTAGTTGGCAGGAACTGAACATAAACAACCATAGAGAGTAAGAGGGAGCTAGGAGGATGGATACAGAGATGCACAGGAAGTAGAAGCTAGGGACATTCAGTTTGAGGAGCTTTGTTTGGGACTAGGAGAAAGCTCTTTCTGGGACATCTGAAAAGGAGGAAGGTCAGCTGACTGCTTTCTCTGCTTCTCTGAGCTAGCAGGTTTTCACACCAGCATCCAGCTTGGCAACCTTATTGGTAAACTCAAACAATTGAGATTTAGCCAAAAGCAACACACCTTTCTCCTGCTGTTAGACTCCCCTTCCACCAGGGTGAAGCAGGAAAGCTCTGGTTGCTTTAAACTATCACTTCAACACTCAAATTTCTTTTTAAATTAAGGTTTTGGAGATATGTTTTAAAATTTGATTTATTAAAGTACAATTCTGACATATTTACAAGAAAGAAGTTGTAAGACAATCATTTTTCAAGTTTTAAGTCTGTCTTTTGGTGTTTTAACATATTTGAGAAAGTCAAGTATATTGAGTAATTGTGATTTGAATGTCTAAAGGAATTTGATTAATTATGTGTGTAAGTGGTATTAAATGCTTTGCACAGATTTTATCTGTTAAGTTTAGGAATTAACTACAATATTCAAAGAACAAGTGATTGTGAAGCTTCTATTTTAGACAAAAATTCAGAAATAAAGTAATCTTTCTTAAGTGATCTACTTTTAAGTAAGGCTGTATTTTAAAATATATAAGCTTAATAGATACATAAAAGTAACAAAGATACATTTCCATTTATAAAAACCTACGTTTTTATACTCACACATTTAAAAACATCAAAATATCTTTAATTACCGATGGTATTCAGTATTGTATTGCAATAATTTGGAGTTAGAACTATAAATCTTAATAATATAAAGATAATCATGTTGAGAACACTTTGCCTCTGTAGAAATAAAAGTAAGCAAAAACTTATTAAAATAACAAATGCTAAGACAGGCAGACTAGTTCTGAGGGTCAGCAGTTCATGTGTAAGATGAAGTTGGAATGAACTCCAGTGTCAGCAGGTATCATGGAGAGATGGAGGAACGGTTCTGATAGTCAGTCCCGTATTATAGGCAGGGTATCAGGGCATGAGAAACTTGAACTTTTGTGGGTGACTCCAAGGCTTCTGGCCTCAGAGATTGGAGAGTAGGAATGATAGTGACATTTGCGGAGACTAGAAAAGCTGTGGAGGAACTGATTGCGGTTGAGAGATGGCCATTAAAAGCTTAGTCACGGAAATAGGTTTTTAGGCATTTAAATGGAAATGTCAAGCAGGGCAGTGTACATATGAAGACAGAATAATGGTCTTTGCTGGCTATGGATGGCACTTCCGATCTTGTGAGGAGGGTCTTTGTGAGTTCCCCCAGGCAAAGAAAAATAAAAAACACAAAATAAAACACCCTCCCCCCGACAAAATGCAGTGAGAAGGAAAGCACCCATGTAGCTTATTAGAGCCATGGTAGGTTGATTTATCGTCTGAATGACCTCCACATATTTCATCTTGCTGGGTGGAATTGTAATTTAATTTTTTTAGGCAACACAGATTATTTTGGTGTGTTGGAAAGTCTTTTTATCTAGAGACTGTTAAGCCATTTGTGGTTGCGGCATTGTGCTTCTGTAAGTTAACTTAAGCAGCTTTTATTATCTTCTGTTAGAATTGAAATGCTCGTCACACATGGAACAGCAGAGGCAGAACTCAAATTCCTTGTCTCTTGCCTGAATCTCTTTGGACAGATGCCTTGCTCAGCCTGGATATAGTGAAGAGGGCTTTGGACCTTCCACAAAGCAATGTGCCTTGCCCTCTCTGGGGAGTGGGTTAGGGGAGTGGGATGTGGGATAGGTAGAAGGAATGGGAGGAGGGGAGGACACGGGAACTGGGATTGGTATGTAAAATGAAAAAAAAGATAGTTTGTTTTCTTTTTTAAAAAAAAATAAATTAAATTAAAAAACCAACCCCCAAAACAAAACAAACAAATTTGTGACAGGTGGCTGTCAGCCTCTTGCTTGAGCAGCTGCAGTGCACTTGCATAGAAGCTGCACACATGTGTTTATGGCTGTCAGTACCCTCGGGCTTTCCCTCTACTCGACTAGGCATTCCTTTTTGTATCTCTAACAGTGATTCTAGTTTTTCTTTAAGCGTCACCTAGAATAGAAACCTTTCGACTACTTCAGAACATTAATGTAAGTTCTCCGATATGTAAATTTCAGTGTTCTAACCAGGGCTGTGTCATCATTTCCCCGACTCCCCCTGTGAACCCTGGGACTCCAGATGTGGTCTTCATAGTGAGTGTATTTAGTCTCATTATAATTCATTTTGTTTAGACAATAAATTTGCACGGATATAGCCTAAGAGTATGTAGAAGATAAAAGAGGATTCATTAGTGGTGTCTTAAACACTTAAGTCACTGGTATACAGAAAGTGGATCACCCTCTGGTACAATAATGGTTGGGCACAGAAAATGAAAAGAGGAAGAAGACTTGACTGGGTTCTCCTGGTAAAGGTACCATATTCCTATTTATGACAGCTGTGGCCAGAGAATTTGAGAGCTAACTGTAGGTAGTCAGGAGAATTAAGTGATATAAAATTAAAGTGTGTTGCTGACATTGCCTTGGCACTATGCACTATATGTAGAATGTACTCAGAAAATTATTTCTTAATCCACACAATTCACTAGTTATTAAATTGTTTATATATACTACCAATTTATATGAATAAAATGATTACCCCAGTTTATATTCTGAAGGAGGCTGTGTTTGTACTAGAAGTAGTGAAATATTAAAAGACGGAACTAATCACCAAGGCTCATGTCAGAGCTCTCTGGCCATAAATAAATTGTTTTGTTGTTTAGTTTAATGAGTAAAGTATCTGGTTACTTCTTAAAAGTAAACTGCCCCTCCTAAATAATCTTGTTCTATTTATTTGGCTCTAAATATCATTTGAATTCACCCTTGTGGGTGAAGTAAATAGGCAGTGGGCAGTGGGATAAAAGAAATAATCGTTCTTGGAGGATGTAGGTAATGCTAGTTGCTATTGATGTTCTCACACTGGTACTGAGATGTAAGCATCTAAAGGATAACAATTAATACAGAAACTGGCCATTGGTCAATGGGCAGAGAATAAATGACTGTGACTTGCTCAGCCCTAAATAAGACATCTACATCACACCTCACTCCCAAGGCTTAGGTAGTATCTTGGAAGAGTGGAAAGAATGGTTGTAAGAAACAGAGATCATGGAAGCTTGTTGCAAAATAATACCCTCTAGACAGGATATGGCTGTTGCATTCAGGATCTCATAGTATCTGTGATTGTTTGTACAAGATCAAGCCTTTCAGCACTCCAGCATAGACAGAACCACCTCACAAGACTCCACCCCTAACTGAAGAGCTATTGACAGTTGATAACAGCTAGGGGATGGAGAATCAGTTTTCTTCAGTAGTGTTGGCCCATGATAGGTTGCCTATGCTAAAGCAGATGGCCCTATACCCATGTGCATAATAGGCATCACTAATTGAAATTAGTGTATTATAAAAATAGAAAGGAGAAAGCAGAAGAATCAAGTTGGGAGGGTGTGAGAGAAGTGGAGGAGAGGATATAGTATCAATGCCTTGTATTAATATATATGTAATTACTAAAGAATAAACAATTTTGAAAGCAAAAACCAAAACAAAACAAACAAAAAACCCCAAAACATTAGCATCAGGTAATCTAAGCTGTTCAAAATGCTGTTCAGAATGGCAGAACCAACAGGATATTAGCTAGCTTCTTTACATAGGTTGTGACTTCTAACAAAAGATTTATTTGTTTATTTTACAGCCCAACTGCAGTTTCCTCTCCCTCCTCCCCTCCCATTTTCTACTCCCCTCTTCTCTGCACCATCCCAACTATGCCAAATAGACAAATGTTATTTCTGAAATCTGTGGCTAGTTGAGTGAAAGGTAAGGTCTTCTAATTCTGTACTAGCCATTTTGCAAGAACTTCAAGAGCCTGGAAACCTGAAACCCTAGTCTTCACCAGGATTTCCCTGGTGTGAAGCAGGGGGCAATATACTCCTCCTCTGTTTCTGTTCAGAAAGAGCAGGCCTCCCATGGGTATCAACAAAGCATGACATATCAAATTACTGTAAGACTAAGCACCTCCCTTGTATTAAGGTTGGACAAGGCAATTCAGTTTGAGGAATAGGTTCCCAAGAGCCAGCAAAAGTGTTAGAGACAGTCCCTGCTACCATTAGGAGTCCTACAAGTAGAACAAGCCACACAACTGTCTCTCTCTCTCTCTCTCTCTCTCTCTCTCTCTCTCTCTCTCTCTCTCTCACACACACACACACACACACACACACACACACACGGTCCCATGCTGGCTCCCTGATTGTTGGTACAGACTCTGTGAGCTCCTATAAGCCAGGTTAGTTGTTTCTGTGGGTTTTCTTGTAATATCCTTGACCCCTCTGGCTCCTATAATCCTTCCTCCCTCTCTTCAGCAAGATTCGCTGTGCTCTGCCCTGACGTTTGGCTATGGGTCTCTGCATCTGTTTCTATCAATTACCGGATGAAGGCTCTCTGATGGCAACTGGGGTAGTCACAAATCTGATCACAGTTCAGTTCAGCCAGTTCAAGCTACATATCCATTATTGCTAGGAGTCTTAGTTGGGGTCATCCTTGCAGATTCATGGGAATTTCCCTTGCCTCAGATTTCTACCTGACCCTGAAATGCCTCCCCCAACCACTCCCCACATTACAGTCATCTCTTTCAGATATGTGTGTATATGAGCGTGTGTGCGTGCGCGTGTGTGTATGTGTTATGTGCACTTGTATGTATGTCAACAAAAGTGAGAGCAGATTGTATCACCCCGGAACTGGTGCTTCTGGAGCTGGGATTCTGAGCTGCCTGATGTCAGTGCTGGGACTCGAGCTCAGGTCTTCTGCTTGAGCACTGTGCACTCTTAACTGCAGAACCATTTCTCCATCCCCAACTTCGTGACTTTGAATGAACTAATCCTCAGCATTGAAAAATGAAATTTTCATACATGGAAAAAACAGCATTAGTTAAATCTGCATCACACGTACAAATGAAAAAAATGCCAATTTTGCTTGAAAGTGCTTTTGTTTACCTGTCTTTCACCTCTCTTGTTATAGTTTGTAGTAGGTCACTACCCAAATTAAAGGACTTTGGTTGCTGTTAAGTAAAGTAAAATCAGAATACAGTAAATCCTTATAGAGATAATTCAAAAATAATGAGAAGTTCTAATTACACTATATGAATAATTTAAGTGTGGATATTTTTCTTTAAACCTTATGCATTTGGCCAGAGGCATAAATAAGTATCTTATGACATAAGTGGGTCTTGTATAATAGATGAATACTTTGAGCTAAAAAAAATACAACTGAAGAATGAAGATCTTTCTCCAATACATCCAATCTACTTCCTTTAATTGCTGAAACAGAATCTTGGTGTATTGAAAAATATTGTAATCATAATATTGAGGTGTTATTCTATAAATTCCAAACAAGAATAAGTGTATTCTTTCTAGCATGCAGTTTAACTTAAGTTTTGCTACGTCACAAGGAGAAATAAATTCTTTTATATGGAATTTAAAAAGAAACGACAGAAATTTATGTACCTGTTATTCGAGAAAATTCATTTTCTAAAGATCAAATATGTTACAAATAAGAACTTCACACTTAATCCTCATAGTGTGTCTAGGAAGATTTTGCATGAACACTAATTACGGGTTTGTAGGAATTCTTTTGGCTGTGAAGTATTATATTTGCAAAAATAGACCACACTTAGTCATGTTACCTGAAAAGACCCTTAGTCTGATTATAATTAAAAATAAAAATGTTTAAAGTAAGTCCCAACATGCCATTTTTTAGTTAGGAAAAGTCTAGGCCTTGAATATATATATATATATATTACATGCAAAATTAAAATGACTATGTAACAGCATTATTCAAGGATCAAACTGAATCATTAGATTTTCTTTCAGGTGAGATTGCTGACAATGTACACCTGGCTAGCTCTCAGCATGCCCTGACTTTCCTCCTTTGAGAGCAATCCCAACTGCCTTCAACCTATCTTCACACAGCCTCCTACCCCTCCTGCTAATGCCTTCTTCACTCTGATGATGGCTCGGACAGCCTACAGATCACTGCTTCTGCTGCCGGAATTTGTCTCTCCAAATCTGGTTCTTCCTTTTCCTCACATCAAGAAGTGGCTTCATGATTTTTTCTTGACATTATTATACATACAATTTATGTCATAATTAAAATTTATAAATGGTTTTCAATTTGTAGAATCTTAGTATGTAAGCCATTATTCATGGTGTCTTTTCGACCACATGCAGAAAAAAACGCATTACAAAGGACCTTGAGAGAAAAAGAAAAATTCTGATTAAATTGGGAGTGTGGGGGTCATGGGAGAGGGTAGAAGTGGAGGGGGAGAAAGGGAGGGGACGGAGAAAAATGTATAGCTCAATTAAAACAATAAAAACCCAAAGGACCTTAAGGCAAAGATTATGATTGATGTATTTGTATACATAAATTAAGATATTTAGCAATATATGTGGATATGGTCTCCTACAACATACATATACCTACACATACACATGCACCCATTCAGAGGAAAATGCAAGATTCCACAAAGTCTAAGAACTAAATTATAACATAGTCTAAGAACTATATTGTAAACTAAATTTTATAACAGTATTTAAAAATTTTTAATGTAGAATACTTTTTGATGAACTTTTGAGGCAGTAGAGTGGTATTTTCCATGCAGTCATCTCATGGTTGTAAGAGTGGGAAGCATAATTTC
Organism: Ondatra zibethicus; assembly: GCA_004026605.1. NCBI lineage: Eukaryota > Metazoa > Chordata > Mammalia > Rodentia > Cricetidae > Ondatra > Ondatra zibethicus. The sequence goes on from PVIU01001804.1 coordinate 175,712, forward strand.
TGTAATTTATTCATTGACCATCCCAACTATGTCAAATAGACAAATGTTATTTCTGAAATCTGTGGCTAGTTGAGCAAAAGGTAAGGTCTTCTAATTCTGTACTAGCCTTTTTGCAAGAACTTCAAGGGCCTGGAAGCCTGAAACCCTGGTCTTCGCCAGGATTTCCCTGGTGTGAAGCAGGGGGCAAGGAGGGTCTTCATCAGACAATATCAATGATCTGTGAGAATGGAAAGGCCCCTCTGAAGGAGAGTAAGAGGGAGAATCTAAATTATTCTTTCTATGAATGGAGATCATGGAAAGGAATCGAGAAGCTGGAGAAGCTGGATGGTGTAAGGCAGGCTCCGGAGGCTTGTTGTTTCAGTACACACATATTTACTGATCCCTGAAAATGGGCAAAGCATGGTTCTAGGTACCGGAAGTGCATTGGTAAACAGATACAATTTCTGTTTTTGTTTTTTTTTTCTTGTATGGTATTCTAGTAGACAGGTAGCTGGAGATAATGACATTTTGAGCAGCTCAGGGAAAAAAAAGAAGGGAACTGTGCAATGTTAGGTTCATTGCTATCATGTAAACTACCATGTTGCCCCCAGATTTCCAGAAAACTACAATGTTACACATACGCCAGGAAGTACTTTGGGCGCTGAGAGAGGAGGCATATCCTTAAAGAGACAGCTTAATGCGTTCACACCAGCATTTCAGTAAGAACACACTTTCCACAAGCTTCTTAATTCAAAATAAACCAAAGGAGCACCTGGGGCCAAAACCAGGCACAAAGCTAAAGGGCACACTGATGTTAGTAAATGGAATGAACCATTCCTTCCTGGATCAAAACTATGAGGCACTTAAAAGGAAAATTAGCTTTCCTTTCTGGAACAAAGCTAACAAAATATGAAAATAAATACAGTAGGCTAACTCCTGTTTCAAACACCCATCATAAGTGTTGGGCTCTACAGAGCTTTAAATGAGTACAAGTTAAGACCAACAGTAATGTAAGGCTGTGAATTATTTCTCTCTTGATTGGCTGGAGGAGGAGCACTGTAGTTTTTGTCCTCAAGGCTCATGTCATCTTGGCCAAAATATAATTTTGCTGCTCACTGCAATAAAAGCTTCAACAGACAAGTCCTGAGGTGTCTGGTTCTTTGCTTGTTTTCCAGCTCAGCTCACTGCCTAGCCCTCTTGTTCGGCTGGTTTCACTAAATGCATTCATAATCTTTCTTTCCCCTGGTCTCAATTTGGTACCTTAGAAGATGCCCTAGATGAGGCATCTGTAATCTTAGGCTGCCTCAATCAAAGACTGAGGTAATTTGCTAGCTCCTTGGTAACAGTATTTTCAGCTACATTCTGGTTGAGGCAACAAGAGGAAAATTGAAGATTTAAAAAAAATCAAAACAGGAGGCATAGCTGACACCTCCACAGCTTCAGTCTTCTGCTCGCACTGATTGGCGTCAGAACCCTCTACCAGACCATATAGTTTCTTGCTACTCCTCTGAGCTGGTCCAAAACTGTGTGCATCATGGATAGAAGAAGGAAGAAAAGAGACAATTCTTATTTTCCTTTTATGTTCTATTCTGCCAGAGAGTTGTCCCCATGCTACCTTATGAAAGCAATGATGTGTTGGCAGGCTTTATCACAAAACATCTGTTTCAATTTAAGTTTATGATCACTGTCGTTTTAACCACGCTGCTTAAAACTCTTCCTGTTGTCTTTGTGAAACAGGCCCTAATATTACCAAAAGATGTAAGAGGCACATACCCCAGCAGCCACTTCTTTATCCTACTGGAATTGAGAGTCTCTAATGGATCCTCTGGGACTCTGCACAATGGAATCCCTGTATTACTAACCCTAAGTCCTTCTCGGTTAAAAAGCATTTTGTTTTATACCTGGTTAATATCACTCTGACTTAGTTCCTTCATCTGCTTGTGCTGCTTTCATGAAGTTGACTTAGTAATGTATAAACATAATTTTTATATTTCAGAGTTCTGGGTGCTCAGAAGATCTGAACCAATGTATTTTGGGAATTTTGTTTCTGTTGGAGACTTCCTTCCAGCTTCAAGGACATTGTCTGCTTGCTATGTCTTCACATAGAAGAAGGAACAGGAGACCACCATGTAGCCTCATTTATAAATATATTGTTGTCAGAGGCTGCTCGTTCGTTCCCTGGCTGCTCAGACCTGAAATAATCACACAGAAACTATATTATTTGCAATATTGTTTGGCCAATAGCTTAAGTGTATTGCTATCTAGCTCTTATATCTTAAATTAACCCATTTCTATTAATTTGTGTATTGCCACGTGGTTGTGGCTTACCGGTAAGGTTCCGTCTGGTGTCTGTCTCCTGCGGTGGCTCTATGGCTTCTCTCTGACTCTGCCTACTCATATATATATATATATCTTCCAGCCTGGCTATATTATGTTTAGCCATTGGCCAAAAGCAGCTTCACATATACAGAAGGACTTCCCACAACAATGTATTTCATTCACAAGAAGAAGTCCTCATAATTCAATCACTCCCATCTCTATTATCATCACATTGGCTATCAGGTCTCAATGTATGAAGTAGAAGAACTTGACATTGAGCACATGGTGGCCTCCTGTTACATGTGCACGGCATACTCAGCAGTTTCTCCTTCAATGCAATGCTTAGCTCTGTGACAGATAATTCAGTTTTGACAGCTTAGTAATTGTTCTCACTTTATTCCCTTAGGCATCTTCAGAGATAATTCTAACGATTAGTAAGGACTTAAAAGTACAGACAGTAGATTCTGTGTCCCTTTAGATGGGTTAAAGTGGCAGGCTACAGTTGTTTTGTACATCTACCTCCTTTTCTGTGTCCCAGAAGCTCTGTATCTTGGCAAAGTTTTCTTCTTTGCAGTGGTAAGTACTCCTGGGAGGTTCCTCCCTGGTTCAGGATTATAGATTTCCATCTGGTTTGTTCGGATTTAGATGTGAGAGCATTGCACAGCTCTAAACACTCAGAGCCCCTGGCCCCAGATGTAAAAGAAGACAACGGGATGACACATTGCCACATAAAAAGATATGCCACACTCCGGGTAATCAGAGAACTGAAAATGAGAACAATGAGATGCCAGTAGAACCTGTCAGCAGGCCAAATACACAACACTTAAGGATCCCAAATGCTAGTGAAGACATGGAACATGAGAACTCCTATTTACTGTGGGCCAGAATGCAAACTTGGCAGAACTACATTAGAAGGCACTTTGTCAGTTTATTATAAAATGGAACAAACTTGTGGTGCATGATCCAACATTAATGGTCCTTGGTATTTACCCAAAGAAAATGAAAATGATGCCCACTCAAAAAACTGCCCACGGCTGAAAACAGCTTTACTCGTGATTGCCAACACTTGGAATCAAAGAACATGGTCCCACTACCTGAATGAACAAGTAAATTGTGATACATCTAGACAATGTAAGATGAAGAATTCAAAAGAACAGATCCTAAGGCATGGGGGAAATTTAAGAATGGTATGTGGAAGAGCTACTTGGAAAAAGCTGCATCACTCCGACTATACGGCATTCTAGAAAAGCCAATGGCTGCCAGGGGTGGGAGGTTTCCAGGGATAAACAGGAAGAACATCATGGTTTTTAGGACACTGAAGATTTTCCTTATGATATTAGAATAGCAGACACACTCATTGTTCATTTGTCCAAGTTTGAAGAACGTACCATACAGAAACTATTCTAAAGTAAATGAGAACTTGGAGGAGGATGGATGGATTGATGCAGGTTCGCTGTGACAAGGGTGCTGCTCAGGCTGGCAATGGAGACTACACACGTGTTGGGGAAGAGAATGATGTGAAATGCTCTGACTTCTGCTTCATTCATCTGTAATCATAAAATTGCCTCCAAAGTACAAGTTAGTTAGCCATACAGCTTTTCAGTACTCAAAGGTACGTGCACAACAGCTGGTCTTTTACTGTGCTTCAGAGAAGGAAAACCATTTCTTGTCTTTATGTATGTTAAGAATTTAGCCCTGAGCTCATGCACGCTAAGCACTTTTTTTTAAAACCACTGAGCTTCTTCAGTTCCTGTGGTGACAACTGCAACTTTGGTTTTGAAATTTGGCACTTTCAATGGACGGGTAAAATTACTTTGATTTTGTTAAGGTCTTGAGCCGTGTAACCTTTGCAGTTTTCTTTAGTTACCATATTTCTGCCAGATTCTGTTACCTAGTCTGATACGCACTGCTCTGTTTGTTCTTTACAGAGCTGACTGCAATTTGGCAAACACTGCTCCTCACAGTTCATACTGATGTCTCTACCTCTGTCATGCCTCTGCCGTGGCTTGGCTAGCCACATATGCTTCTCTTACTTTTATTTTACATCTTCACGATTCCACATTGTCATTTCTATCAAGTCTCTGGCCTTGACTCTTTTCTGTTCCTCATCAAAGGCTGTGGAATCCTTTGGGATCTGAGAGACAGCATGGGGAGAAACCGACCTTAGGGTGAGCTGCCCTGGATCCACAGTGGGGGAATTGTCTCTGAGCTCCAGGAGCCCTCTGTGTCAGCGCATACTGAGGCCCATGCTGCTGTCTAATTTCAGAGCAATAGGCGCTGTCAAATAGCACAGCGTGTGCACTGCCAATCATTCTTGCTGCCATACAAATTTGGACAGAGTATGCCCTGGTTGATTTGTTTTTAATAAACACATCCATTGTTATACTACTTTTTAATATTTGGGTCATGCTCAATAGGACAACTTAATGTATAAAAACTGAATTCACCTTTACTTATCTTGTACAGAGGTTTTCCTGGAGCAATTAACATAGAAGAGAAAACTATCTAGAAAGTCTCACGCTTCTTTCTCTCCTCTTCTGGAAGGAATTATGAAACTTAATTTGAAACACAACGTGAAGGAATTACCTGCCACGTCGGCTTGTGGTTATACAAAAGCTTTGACTCTCTCCTTGTTGGCCACCTCCGTTGTCATGACAACAATCCTTCTTTCACAGGTGCCACAGTGTATTTGCTGAGCAAAGAGAGAGCCACTGTTTATGAAAATGGTTATTTAAGAACAGGTGTCACTAACCTAGCACTCACTGTCAAACTAATAAAAGAGCAAAATGGAACATTGCTTCATATAATATTAGGAAAATGTTAGATGAGTAATGGATAAGACATTTGGGCATTCTGAGCTTTTTGTGGGCCAGTTGAATGCAAACATGGCAATTACAGGGCATAGTTGAAGCTTAGTCCTGTAACAGAGCTCAGGGTAAACCCTTAAGTTTTTGTAATGGCAAAAATCCCACCCCATTCTTCATGAAGGTACATGTATAATTTCTTGCAGAAAAAAATCAATGAACACTTGAAATTTATGTTGCCATTATGAGAAATGGAGATCCAATCTCAGTGAACATCATATTCTTTCTGATTCACAAACTTGTTAGAGAAATAAAAATATTTTCTGATAAAAAGCTTCTGTTGGACTATATGATAATGCACCATTTTATATATAGGGAGATTATCCCAACTGAGCAAAGTAATTGAGTTTTCAATGTAATAATATACTTGCCTATGTGAGATAACTATTTACCAATGAAGATGAAAGCAATGCTGAATTAAATAGTGCTAGTCCTGAAGGCATCGAGGACTCCAACCTGAAGAACACTTGCTGATGCTTCTCCAAACTCTCTTACTTATACTTAAAAACCTCAAATAAAATTCTTCTTTCTGGAATTACTTGAAAATAAATGGCCAGAATTGGAGCCTACCAGTTTCAAGAGAACTCAGCCATTTATGCGAAGGGCTAATGGGTAATTTGTGAGCCAGCTATAGCAAGTCTGCCCCCAGCTGTAACAATGCTCCTGAGCTCCCATGGCACCTCTCCTCCTCGTACAATGTGATTCTTGTAAGACTGTACTCTCCATCGCTTCCCAGGGGTGAAGCTCTTCCTTCCCTAGCATTTGTAAGGCATCTCTCAACTTACCAAGTACCATTAGTGTTGTCAGTTTCAGCAAGAACTCAACAATTTACTGTCAATTGCAGTGTTGAATCCTATTAGCTGTGTCTTGCCATTATTTCCAAGAATATGTTTTTCTTTCAAAATGTGTATAGCTGAGTGGTGATGGTGCATACCTTAAATCCCAGCAGAGGTAGGTGGCTTTTTGTGAGTTCAAGGCCAGCCTGATCTACAGAGTTAGTTCAAGGATAGCCAGGGCTGTTACACAGAGAAATACTGTCTTGAAATCCAAAACGAAACAAAAAACTTCAGACTTTCATTGACTGACATTTTATACATGAACTGTAGGTTAAGCTATATTATGCCATATTAAAGAATAAGGCCCTTTTTTTCAAATGTAGAAATGAATAGAAAAATACAGTTTGCAGATTTGGGAAATTGTTTTGGATCAATAGCAATAATTTAAAACAAATTTATTTAGTATAAAGAATCATTGAATTAACTAAAATTTTACTGTGGATAGTAGAGTTGATGCAAGAGGAGGAAAACACTGGACTTTGGTACTATGATGGTTGACTTGGTCAATGTGACACAAAACTAGACATACCTGGGAAGAGGGTACCTTAGTTGAAGAACTGTTTCCATCACATTGGCCTGTGGGCAAGACAGTGGGACATTTTTCTTAATAATTATTAATGTGGGGTGCCAAGCTCACAGTAGGATGTCACCCCTGGAAAGCTGGTCCAGGGTTATATAAGAAAGCAAACTGAACAAGCTATGGAGAACAAGACAGTGTGCAGAATTTCTTCGCCATCTCTGCTTCAGTTCCTACGTCCAGGTTACTGCTTGAGTTGCTGCCCCGAGTTTCTTCAGTGGTGAACCTGGAGGTGTAAACAAAATAAATTCGTTCTTTCCTGAGTTGCTTTTGATGGTCATGGCTTTTCTTACAGTGGTAGAAATCAGTATGTATATATACATGCAATTTTATGTTATTTAGTTGATAGTTGAATTATAACTCACAACTCAATTTAGCAGAAACCTTAAAAAAGCCATCATTGTCTATAACCTGTGGCTATATATCTGCCACACCAGTAATTATCATACTTAGCTTAGTAAACTATTCTGAGATTTTAAGATGTTGATAAGAAACAAGTGGATGTGTATATATAGGAACTGTGTAAAATCTAGTACTCCAAAACTCAGAGTTAGATGTGAGGCTCTAATCCCAGCTGGGATTCATCTCTGCCCCCAAACTTGAGGTTATTTCAGTAAACTTTCTGTACCTCACTTTTAGTTGTTGTTAGAGAGAAATAATTCTTTCTAACTTGAAGAGCATGATATCAGTGTGGTTAAAATGACTTTCATATAGTGGAAATTTAAGAACACGGTGATACTCTTTGGATAAGTCTAATGTGTGGTGAAGATAAAATTTGATTACTAATCTCCTGGGAGGCTCTATTTTTTATCTGCCATCACCAAATTGTTATCCTGCCTTGTCTGCTAGATATGCGAGGCAGACTTAGTGTGCTCTATGTGTTTCAATTTGAAAAGTAAATTTCATCTTTATTTTCAAGTTTAAGGGACATGGAAAGAATTAATATAATTTCTTCTAATGAAATGTTAGTGCAAATGGTTGGCATAGACTAGATGAACCCACAGTAAAGAAAAGGTCAACAGATTATATATCTTAATATAAATGATCATTTGCATTTATGAAAACTCAAAAGACAGAGACAACATTATAAATAAGGTTTTATTCTGTGAGTGCTTTTGATTTTGAAGAGAAAGTAATTTATTTGTATAGACTATCTCTATATACACAAAATATTTACCTATCATCTATCTGTCTGTCATCTATTAATATCTATCTCTGTTTCCATGATGACTTTAATAATAACTGCATTAACTATAAAGGCATAACTTAGCAATTAAATATATTTGGAATTATCACATTTATAATATTATTAAATAATTTTAGTGTATTATGTATTTTTTGGTTAAAGTATTATAATTGATGCTATTTTGAAGAACAAATTAGTACTAAATTACATTTATCTGATGAAAAAGAATGTTCATTTTAAGAACGTTCATTTTAAAAAGAGATGAAATGGAAATAATTGAACCTTTTATTGTAGTTGAATATTCCTCTTGTCTCTTTTTAACAGTAATGTTAGATTACAGAAATAATTTATTTTATACTTTGTGGTTTTATTATATCTTATATTTTAAGCAGAGAACTTTAAAACTTCAGGTCTTTAAAATCCTAGAATTGACTTCTACTTTTTAATCATATTTCTTTAAAAATTTTAAATTATTATGATTTTATTTATGTGTGTGGGTGTTTTGCCTGTATGTATCTGTAGAGCACATGCCAGTCTGGTGTCTACAAAGTCCAGAAAAAGATTTTGGATGCCTGGGACTGGAATTACAAACTACTATTAATGTGGATGTTGGGAATTGAACACAGGTCCTCTAAACTACTGAACCGTCTCTCCAGTTCTTGAACTGACTTGTAGATAGAGGCATTTCTCTTTTCCTTGATGGCATGGTTAGAAAGTAGGAATATGCATTTGAATTGTTGTTAAAGAAAAATAACTCTCTATGCTTGATATCTAGACACAAAATGAGGAGTTATTTTAGTCAATACTCACAAACCTGTTGTATATACATTTTGGATGGGGATTTGATGGTGGGGACTCCGGCAGTGCTTGGTGTTTGCCCCACTTCAGGAAGTCCTGAGCTAAATAAGATCAACATGCCAACAGATGTGTGACTGTCGACTCTTAATCTGCCAGTCAGTTGGAGAACTTTACCCTAGCCCAGAGCATCCTTTCTCTGCTAATGTTAGCAATGACACTGGGTTCGTGATTGATAGATGAATATGAAAAGTCTTTAAGAAGAAAAGAAAAAAAAAGATCTCCTTATCCAGGCGTTTGTCCCCGGGACAGAAAGGAAAAATAGAGGAAATAAAATTGCACCAGTGTGCAAGGGGAGCTTCCTACATCAGCATCCTTATCTTCACAGCAATGCAAAGAGCGTGCAGCTTTAACAGAGGAAGGAGAATGTTGGACATACAAAGCTTCAAGCAGCCAGAATAGAATTAAGACTTCAACATAGAATTTGGGTTAAATTCTCCTGGGAAAGAGCAATTTCTCCAAGTTGGTGCAGGTTTCAGTGTGAGCTGAGGAAACAAAGCATTGCAAAAGTGCACACAGGGCAGAGGGTGATGGGTTTAGTCTGGCAGTTAAGAGCTAGGGCAGATGAGCTTCCTTTGTGGCAAGAGGCTGTTCCGTGGGAAGCAAAGGCAGCTTTTCTGAGAATAGAGGTGAGGAGGATTCCAGAAAGCAAAGTTAGGGCATTCTTAATTTGGGTTTTGGGAGCCTACATATAGATATATGTTACTCCTGCAGAAGGAGATTTTCTTAGGTCACAATAAAGAAAAAAAACAGAATGAAACTGGAAGTAGATCATTAAACATTGAACAACTACTAAAGGTTTCTTCTTTAGGGCATTATTCTATGGCTTATGGGTTTTTCACTCATACTTTGCCAAGGGTATGGATTACAGTGTAATATCACAGTTTAAAACCTCACACTTCCGAAGAATTTTAAGATGAGATAGGTTGTTTTTCCAAATATATTCCAGATTTCAATTCAGATGTGATTATGCACAAAGGTAAACAAACCAACAAACCACCACCACCACAACAAACTCCAAAATACATGCCTAATGTGCTTAAGTCTTTGTAGAGGGCTTTAGGGGCTCAACACAGGCTTGCCAGGCTAGTAACTGGAATGTGTTCAAGACCACTGCTGTGATCTAGGGAGAGGTACTAACATTACTGTGCACTTAACTAGAATGTAGATACTATAGTAAATACCAGAATGTCTGAGCAACACTGTAAATGAGGGCTACAAAATCCTTGTTGGAGAGAGTAGAAATTAATGTTGGAGAAGAGAAATAGAACACATAGCTTGGGTTCTATTAACATCAAATCCAGAGGGTCCTACTGCAAATGTCAGTGCTGTCCACTAGAGATGCTACAGATGTGACTTAATGAGGTGACAAGGCTCTCTGAAACACTGTTTCATTAGGTGCTTATGATGATTCTAGGGCATAGACATTGGTAATTTCATTTAATTTTGTGTATGTATGTATGCATGCACACACATGGGTGTACCAGGCTTTTTCTTTTAGGCCACTAAGCAGCTCCCAGATCATTACACAGAGACTTAATATCAGTTATGAATGCCTGGCCTTAGCTTATGTTGATTTCTGGCTAGCTTTTTTTCTTTAACTTAAATTAGCCTGTTTCTCTTCATCTATGATTTGCCCTGGGCTTTTTACCTTTCTTTCTGTATGTCCTACTCTGTGTTTGATGGCTGGTAGCTGCCTGTCTGGCCTCTGACCTCTCCTTCTCTTTCTCCCTCATTCTTTTCTTTCTTCTTCCCTTTTCTTGTTCTTTTTTATTTATCTATTTTCTCTGCTAGGCAGCATCACCAATCCCTCTACTCCCTAGATTTTGTCTGTTTAGCCCCCATAATTCCTGGTACTTTGGTGTTGAGTTCCCAGTTTGTAGAAACTTTTCTCAACAGAGGTTCCTTCTCCCAAATGACTTGAGCTCTGTAAAGCTGAAGAAACATGAGCAAGCACAAGTATAAAATCATTCTCCTTCAGTTGGCTTTACTCAGGGTTAATATTACCTTATTAGTTTCTGTCCCACCTGGTTCCACAGCCCTTCCATCCCAAAGAAACACATAGAGGCTTATATTAATTATAAACTGCTTGGCCTATTAGCTCAGGTTTATTATTGACTATCTCTTACAACTTAATTTAACCCATAATTCTTGTCTATGTTTAGCCATGTAGCTTGGTACCTTTTCTCAGTAAGGCATTCTCATCTTGCTTCCTCTGCATCTGGCTTGTGACTGACTCTCTGCCTTTCTTCTTCCCAGAATTCTCCTAGTCCGGTTGCTCCATCTATACTTCCTGCCTGGCCAATCAGTGTTTTATTAAACCAATATGAGTGACACATTTTTACAGTGTACATGAGCACTATCCCACAGCATTTTTAAAACCTCTTCCTCAGTTTCCCTTTATCTGTTTCTAGTGTTTGCTTTTGAGGAATTTTCTTGTTTTTAACAAGAAAATTTTTTAGTCTCAGGGTACCATCTCCCAGACATGATTTTAAAAACTTCTCTTTAAAGTTCAGAGTCCTAGCAAGGTTAAGTCTTGGAGTTATCCTTTACTGAAGCTGCAGAATTACTCTTTCCTGATTATGGAATGTTTTGATCCTATCGAAGAGATAGCAGAAACCCCAAATCCAAAGCTGAAGAGCATGTAAGGTGTCATTCTCACAGTTTTTCTTTTCCCCTTTAACCATTTCTACAAGGTTCTTTTTCTTCATTTTCCTCCACAAAATAATGTTCACCATGCCACAGCAGGGTGAATGATGAAGGCCATATGCCTTCTGCTAAGCTGGGCATTAAAATCAAATTTGAATGCTATTTTTCCTATTTGTTTCTGTTTTAGAAAAATACATATTTATTATTATTTTAAACAAACATGTAACAATGTACTTGTATATAACATAATTATATTAAACATAATTTAAGACATTGTATTAAAAACATGATGTGTATATGTATGAGCCTTTGTGTAGGTATGTGCACATGAGTAGAGGCCGGGAGAGGGCACTGAATCCCTTGGAGATGGTGTTACTGGGAGCTATAGGCAGCACAATGCAGTACCAGGAAACAAACTTAGGTCTTCACCAGTGAATCACCTCTCTATCCCTTCAACCATAAGCCTAATAATAAATATTAAAGTAAGCATTTTAAAAGTCTCAATTTTACTTTCTCATGAGATAATTGTTGAAAGGCAGAGTTCTTATTAACAAAGCCCTTTTGTAATCTTCAATTAAAAGTACTTCTTGCTATTATTAGCATGGTATGTGCACATGGGCACAGTGCACATGTAGATGTCTAAAGGCAACTTTGTGGTGGTGTTTCTTTCCCTCCACTTTTTATATAGGTTTCAGGGATCAGACTTTGGCTGTCAGGCTTTAGTGGCAAGTCCTTTTTACCTGCTGAGTTACCTCACCACACACGCGCCATTTAAAAAACAAGATTCATATAGTCCAGACTGGCCTGAACTTACTGTGATCTTAAACTCCTGATCTTCCTGTCTCCACCAACCCAGTATTAGGTAACGGACATACCTCACTGTATCTGATCTATGTGGTGCTAGGCATCAAACCCAGGGCTTTGTGCATGCTGGGCAGTTTCACTTTTCACTTACTTATGTGTGTCTGTGCATGTGTACCACAGTGTGCGTGGAAGTCAGAGGACAACTTTCAAGAAGTATTTTTTCCCGTTGACTGTGTGGTTCCTGAGGACCCAGCTCAGACTGTGAGTCTTGGCAGCAATTGCCTTTATGCATTGAGCAATCTTGTTGGTCCTCAAATTTTTATTACATTTATTTACTTTTAGTATGTTTACTCTAGTGCATGTGTTTGGGAGTCCATGTGGAGATCAGAAGACAACAAGCAAGAGTCAGTTTTCTCCTTCCATCATGTGGACGCTGGGGAATCAAAGTCACAGTGAAGAGCTCCTCTACCAACTGAGTCACTGTCATCTTGCCAGACTGGGGTCCTCAATATTGAAGAGTTTTAAGAGTTCTTACGAGCAAACCTGGGAAAAGCTCTGACATTGAGCTCTTGCTGTCAGCTGATAAAGACACATACCAGACACAACTGATGAGATAAAACAGGTTTTGCAGCAACTGTTACTGTTTGGAGTTTCATCAATGATTTAAAACCCAATTTCATTTCCATCAGTCACTCATATGGTCTAATTTTTGTCCCATTTATTAGACTTCCAAATCCTCCAAAGATAAAAATAATCAGTCAAGAAATTTCAGAAATCTCAAATTCCCCAACTAATCTAATCAAATAAATTCTACCACCAAAAGTAATCAGGGAAAAAATGCAAGATGTTAATTTTAGCTGTTTAATTTGGGCAATTTCTTTAAGTATGTGTAACCTTCATGTTATTACTTTGGTCTCTATAAATTAGGTCACAAAACTCATTTGAAATCAAGTCTAAAATTCATTATCTATGTATGACTTTAATATTTTTTATCTATCCCTGTTCTTGTTGAATAGAGTATACATAACTGTTATTCCAGCTAGTAATTAATACTTTTATAATTAAGTTCACAAATTCATTACAAAGTTGTAGAATAGTTTCTAAAGATTGTCTGTGATCAATTTTGGGTATTTCTATCTTCACATTGTTTGCTGCAGACCTGGTTTAATGTTCACAGATTACACATGGCATAAGCAGCCATGTCCACATCACTAACTTCATATCCTATGACATTGTAGGATCACCAGATAGTGATGAAGAGGAAGAACATAGAATTATAATATAATAATCAAATGGACCTAAAAAACTTCCAAGCAATACTATAGATGCTAATCATGGCTGGTCCTCTTTGTCCAGCAAGAGATAACATATATTACACTCCACTATAGCTGTCAATGCTCACATAACTAGGCTGTTACCAGAGAAGGATGAATTAAAGTCATATAAGAATCAGTGAGGGTGGATGGCCACCTACGGGCTGCGATGGAGTTAATTTGTTCTAAATTACTACACAAATAAGAAATAAGCTCCCATGTTGGTTAGACCATTACATTTTGGTTGTCATTTGATATGGTTGCTTATCCTTTATTCCAACTGTCCTAGTCTGTGTTGGTTTGGATGACATGTCCCGCACTGGTTCATATATTTGAATACTTGGTTTCCAGTTGGTGTAACTGTTTGAGAAGGATTAGGACGTGTGGCTTCTGTTGGAGAGGGTGTGCCATTCTCAGTTAGTTCTGCCTGCCTTGTGTTTGTGGATCAAGATGTAAGCTCTCAATTACGGCCCCAGTGCCATGCCTGCCTGCCTACTGCCATTTGTACCAGAGACTGCTCATTCAATTCCCAGCCACTCAGACCCGGATAATCACTCAGAAACTATATTAATTACAACACTGTTTGTTCAGTTACCTCATGCATATTTCTATCTAACACTTACATCTTGAATTAACCCATTTATATTAATCATGTATCACCACGAGGCTTGTGGTTTACTGTTAAAGTTCTCCAGCGTCTATCTCCTTTGGCAGCTATGTGGTGTCTCTCTGACTCCATCTACTCTCTCTATATATCTTTTCCAGCCTGGCTATATGCTGCTCTTCTATAGGCTGAAGCAGATTCTTTATTAACCAATGGTAATAAAACATATTCATAACATACAAAGGGGAATCCCAAATCACTGTCCTCCCTGATGACCATGGATTAAGCCTCTGAAACTCTAAGACCCCACTAAATGCTCTTTTCTGTAGGTTGCTTTGGTCATGGTATGTTGTCAAAGCAATAGAAAAGTAATGAAGACAAACTTCAATATAAAAATATTATATTTTTATAAAATAACTCTAGGCTAAAAATGCAGTCGCTTAAAATTTTGGTAAATTATAGCCAACAAACTAAGTTATATCAGTTTTATTAAAATATTGTTCATCAACTTTGTTATTTGATAATTTCATGTATGTATTTGATACATCCTAACCAGTCTCACTCCTACCTTCTCTTATTTCCCTCCTATCCCTGAAAGACTCTCTATTAACCTACAAGTGCCTTTCCCATATTCATGTCCTTTGATTTTGTGACCCACAGTTTTAAACAAGGTTGTCCGTGTGTCTATCAGTTTGGAGCTATTCATTGAGCCTGGTGTAATAACTCTGGGTCACAACCAAAGAAAACTGAGTGTCTTTCCCCAATAATCCATCAGTAGTCAATAGTTCAGCAAAGTAGGTTCCCATTCCCAGGTATTCCTTCTCAATCCGTAGTTGATTCTTGATAAGCTTAGTCTTGTGTGGACCCAGTTAAAGCAACCTTGCAGATACTGTGAAATCATCTCTGTAATGGCTGTGGCAAACTCTGAAGATAGCATTTTTGCAGTTTTTTCTCTATCCTCTGATTCTTGCATTTTCTCTGCCCCCTCTTCTGCAATGTTCTCTGAGTCTTAAGAGTGGGTGATAGAAATGTGTTGTTTATGTCCTAGCACTTAACCATCACGTATTCTCTGTACCCTGAGCAACCACGAGTCTCTACATTCAGGATTGTCCTCCATAAAGAGATGCTTCTCTGAGCTGGGGTAACATTTATCTGTGGCATAAAGACAAATCTTTAGAGGGCAGTTTGGTACTTTGTCAGTTTATCTAAAACACAGTAGTAAGTTCTTCACTAGGGCCCACCTCCCACTATGGAGTCTTGACTGAGTTTACAGTACAT
Source organism: Ondatra zibethicus (assembly GCA_004026605.1). Classification (NCBI taxonomy): domain Eukaryota; kingdom Metazoa; phylum Chordata; class Mammalia; order Rodentia; family Cricetidae; genus Ondatra; species Ondatra zibethicus. Next base: position 190,976 of record PVIU01001804.1, read on the forward strand.
TGTAGAGAGGGCCTAAAATCCAAGCCCAGATTGGCTGATTGCTCCCACAATTGTTACATTACTGTTGCACCAACGGACACAGCCTAGCAAGTTGACATTATATTTCTTAGGGTTCACAGTTGATGACTGATGTCTTTTCTTCTGCAGAACTCTATGTAGCAACTTCTGTCACCATGCAAGCTAGGTAACCACAGTGGACAAGCTTAAGCAGGGATGGCATGGGTGGCAGGGAGAGAGTGTTAATCAAAATGAAGGGTATATAAAAAAAGACATATGAAAATATACCATATTGTGAAATAGGTCAAAATATTCCATGTAAGTTAATGACCTCTCTAGCTCTGGGAAGCTGGCCAGGTTTCCAGTAGCAGGAATGATTTCTTTACTGTTGAGTGGGTCCTAAGTCTAATTAGACAGCTGTTGGTTACAATCGATATGTGAGTGCCATTGATTGCACCTTTATGCAGACCATACCATTCTATTAACTACTCTCTTGGTTCATATGTGTAATAGCTGGGTTTGGCTGTTTTACTACATCCCTCTCTTGGCAGCTTATATTGTAGAAGCAAGACTACAGGAAAGAGACTTTCAGGTCAGATGGAGCTTGAGTCACGCAAGTCTTATATTCTAAGCGTTGAGTGCCTTCTGCAATAGAGGCCTGCCCAAAACCCCTGAAAGGCAATTATTACATTAATGATCTATATCTTTAGCATTACCCATACATATAATGCATATATTACATTCTAAATCTTATCCTCTTCCCCTCAGTGTGGCTACCATCCCTAATCAAAGAAGCGACAATCACAGAAAACCATAACTGGATACAATGCAGAGAATAATGGATCATGGGGAGCCCAGGCCCAGTGGATGCATCTGCATTGCAACCCCTGCATCTATGATTCAGGATGCAACTTGAAAGAGGGAGAAGAAAAGTTGTATAAGCCAGAATGTCTACTGTGATAGAGTCTCTTCTAGCAATGGCTGCACAAACAAGACCAGAACAATGGCAAGTTCAATGGACATGTTAAGTTGGAATGGGGCAATTTCATTGTTCTACTCCTAGACAAAGACTTGCAGGCAACTAATAAGAATTAGTCTCTCTCAGAGAGGAACCCCCTTCTTGTTTGTCTAATGCAGAGTAGTCAGTCTTGAAGCCACATTTACACAAAGAGCAAAAGAGATTCAGTAGGTTGTATATATCTATTTCTATATATAATTTGTGCATACACACATAGCAATAATAATCAAGGAAAAAGAGGCTATTAACTTGAGAACATGGGAGGGACATGAGAGGGGTTTAAGTGTGGTTAGATAGGAGGGATTGGAGAAAGGAAAGGGAGAGGGAAAGTGATGTAAGTCTATTTCAATTAGAAGCACATTAAAATAAATTAAGAATATAGGTTAATATAAAGAGCTAGAAGGGAGATATGTAAAAAGTATTAGCAATTACAAAAGTGTCCATTCAGAGTTATAGAAAAATGAATATTTAGCAGATAAATTCAGTATAAACTGTTAAAATTGAATTTAAATCTCTTTTTCTTTTATTAGTGTTTCTCTAATTCACATTAAGAACAAAACCTTGGGTAAAAATTTCCCTCAAACCCCTGTGCCTTCTTTATTTAAAGAATATGCAAAGACAGAATTTTGCTCCTTAAGGCTCACACTGAATGTTAAGGATTCATTCTGCTTGTGGCTTCTTATTCTATGGGAATAGCCTGATGCTTTTGAGCTTCATCCTCCATAGAACAAGAACCTTCAGTAAGGGGCAGATGCAGGAAGATTGCTATCAGTGCCAATTGGAGGCCAGTTCAGTCCACACTGGGAGTTCCAGGTCAGTCAGGGTTACATAGCAAGACTGTCATAAAAACAAAATTCAACACCTCAGTCTGAGGATGTACTTGACCTCTGCAAACCTGGATACCCCATGAGCTTACTGGCCAGCATCACTGCCTTTTTGTTAATTTATCCTCTCTCATGAAAATATACTATAAGAATTTCTTATTTATTAACAGTGTTGCACACACTATAGAATTTAATACTTTTATTATTAGTTCTCAGGCACTTTCCTGTATTTCCTAATCATAGAAGTCTAGTATGCTGAGCTCTGGGCTGATCCCCTGTCCCACCAAGAATTATACAGAAACTGGACAAGCTTCCACATGCCTGTAATGCAGCACTTGGGTGGCAGAGTCGGGGAAAGCATGGTTCCAAGCTTTTCTTAAACTACGTAGTAAATTGGAGGCTTAATGAACTATGTGAGATCCTGTCTCAAAACTCCAAACTAACCAATGCAACAAACTAACCCGTATATAATATAAAACACATAGCTTCAGAATAGCTGTGCATGGGATCCAGTGTCACAAGGGACCATACTCTATGGATTTTCAAGAAGTCTATAATATTTATAAATTACTTCAAAATTTTTTTTAACTCAGAGGTTAACTAATGGGTACTAAGTTACACTTAACTAGGAGCAAGATGTTTTGGGGTTCCTCTTACTAATGGGGTTACTTTAGACTATGATAATGTACCCAACCATCAGACAGAGCTGAATGAACCAATGAGAGTAGATTGAGATTTGCATACTGTATGTATCAAAAAATCATGTTTTTCTTCACCATTATAATTTTATGTGTGAGTTAATGTCTTTAATAATGAGCTTGTCCTATCTTACACACACATAACCAACAGAGTCCACTTACTTGGGTGGTGTGGTCCCACATGGGCCTATTTTGTATATCCTACAGCGGCTTGCACTTCCTGCTTTCCTACACCTATCATGACAGTCACAGTTTTCTTAAGATTTCCTTCCTTCCTTCACCCCTTAGTTCAATAAGGGATGTAATTGTAGATTGTAGATCTAGTTTTCCCTTCTATTCCCAGCACTTAGCACAATGACTGTTACATAGCCAATTGTCAGGAAATACTTAATTGGATAAATTGAATTGATCAGATTTAGACCCTCAACAAATACCTCTTGGATGATTAAAACTCAATTATCTCAGAGAGAGCTCATTATTTAATAAAAGGACGACAAGGCTCATATTGAAAGCAGTAATTTCAGCTGTGCTCCAGTTAAGGATTTAACCACGTCTTCCCTTGCGCTTTTCCACACAGTGCTCATGCGCCAGTTTTCCAGTCTCTTCGCTTGTGAGTTCTACTTGGAAAAGCAAGCTTGTGTTTTGGTTTCTGCGTGTCCATAGCCATAGAAGTAGGCTAAGTTAGCTATCATTTTTTCTCCCATCTCAGTTTCTCTTCTTTAAACTTTAGGCACTGTGCAGCACTGGTGTGGGAGGTCTTGGCCTATAGCAAGGTAGAACTTAGTTAGGCATGGAAATCTAAGCTGAATGCTGGGAGAAAGGAGGTGGAGTCAGAAGAGAAGCCATGGAGCCACAGCCAGAGACAGACAGTGGTGAAACCTTGCCAGTAGGCCATGACCCTTGTGGTAAAATATAAAACAATAGAGATGGGTTAATTCTAGATGTAAGAGCTAGTTAGCAATGTGCTTGAGTAATCGGCCAAGCAGTGATTTAATTAATACAGTTTCTGTGTGATTATTTCAGTTCTGGGTGGCCTGGACGAACAAGCAGCCTACTCTACACAGCACCTGCTCATGACTTGCGGAGTGGACACTGTTGGTCGCTGGTCCTTGAGTTCACTCACCTCTGGAACGACATCGGATGGGGAAGGTGCCAAACAGTCAGTCCCTCTGTCTCTGTCTCTGTCTCTCTCTCTCTCTCTGCCTATGCTAGGATCAAACTGAGGAGCTTGTGCATGACAGGCAAGAGCCCTTCCACTGAGGTCTGGTGTTTACTTTGAGCAGTTCAAATGGACTAAACTCCCAGCTGGGGAAGCTCATACTGCCTCTTGTGGAGCCATTCCCCTGTGGTCACAACCCCACTGAACTCATCAGCCACTACACAGAGAGGGAAATTCCAGGCATTTCTCTTCCCTGCCAACATCTGCCCTGCTTTCATGGTTACTGCAGCGTGGGGTCCTCCCATTAGTTTTGGGTAGGTGGGGCGTCAAAGCACGGAAAACTGATTGAAACCGGTTGAAAGCGAGGGTGAATAGTGGAGCCTGGCTTTCAAGAAGGGCGAAAGTTGGCAGATGGAGAACCCACAAACAATGACACCAGGACCTATCTCTTCTGCATGTATTAACTTTTTGAGAACCGAGTCTTTTTGAATGCACTCCTTCCTAGGCCAGGAGGGATGGGGGTGGGCCTTGGACTTCCAACAGGGCAGGGCACCATGCCCTCTTTCAAGGAAGAAGGGGGAGGGAGGAGGGGTG